>ML102642.1:0-83605 GCA_003697995.1 Taxidea taxus jeffersonii
GGGGGGGTGATGTAATGCACTCTAAATAGAATGTATTGTAATCTTTGCTCAGTCCAACGTGGTCCCTTCACCCGGGCTCCGCTCTTGCCTTCTCCACACTTGTTTGGTAAGTTCCTAAAAATACGGCTCGGCCACTTATGGGGCTTTTGCATTTAGCTACTTTTGTTGCACTTGCCGCGGGAGCCATCTCGGGAGCGTACTTGGTTTGCAGGGGTTGGTTCTCGGCAGCAGCCGCGAGATTACTTGGTCCAGTGGGCAGGTCACAGGGCAAGGAGTAGGGAAGATGCGATGCATTTTTTTGGAGGGTGATCTGTGTTTGTAAACACTTTGGCGGACCAGAGGGAAGTCCGCCCCAAATGCTGGTGGACTGTGGAATTCTGCTGTCTCCTGAGGCCACTCCAGAGACCCCACGCCGTGTCCGTTCCGGAGCGCGTCTCGGTGGCCGCCGCGCCGTGTGACTGGAGGGATGCTAACGTGGAGCGGGCGCCGTGTCCTCCCCGGCGTGATGCGTGTGTGGGAGCGCGCGTGTGTTTCCCTGACACGGGGAACAGTTATGAATCGGGGGTGTGTGTTTGCCTCCAGAGACCTGGCAAGGTGCGGAACCCTCCAGAAGTGCGGTCAAGCGGCGGTGGCAGCGGAGACGGCGAGCCAGGAGCCTCCCCCCGCGTCCCCAACTTCTCAGTGATGCGGCGGAACCCCCGGAGAAAGTTTGCAAACTTCCAGCGGGCGCGGCGAGGACGCCGGGTCACCTAGGGGGCGGGCGGGCGGGCGCGGGGGGCTCGCTCCCTCCCGGTGCCGAGCCTGCCGCTGCCACCTCTCCCGCAGGGCTGCCCGCCGCAGCTGGTGGGCGCGCGCGCTCGGGGAGGGGACGTGGCCCTTGAAGGGCACTTGGCTTTCGCTCCAGGCGCAGAAAGCTCGAGAGTGGCACGGCTCTGTTCGCGTTCAGTCCTGCAGCCGTCTCCTGCCTCCGTCCCGTTCTTGCTGGCATCATTACCTCTTCCCCGCCGCTGCCCCAAATGACAGCTCTCGCTTTTGCCGCGGCAGCGCGGTGGCAGTTCCCAGGACCTGGTGGCGGAGCCTTCCTCTCCTGCAGATTCTCCACGCAACCGCTTAAACTTTTCACGAAGTTCTTAGAGGGGCAAGACGCGAGAAGGAACCAAGGACACGTTTTCTCCGGGCAACTGCATCCCACTTCTTCTTTGCCGTACAATTATTTCGGGAGGGGGGGGAGGGAGTATCCGGTAGATAAAGCCTCAGAGCTTGTCCACCCCTTCCCCAACTTGGCCTGCACGGGTGCCACCCCCACTTGATGCTTGTTCAGGGCCAGGAACTGGAGTGAGTTGCTTGTATATTGCGTTGTCAGAGCCCTCAGAGCGTGTTTGATTTTTATTTTTCCCTCCCTCTCTGACATGTGTCAAGGAATAAAGGCTGGATACAGGTCCATTACGTCATTCTGCAGGCCAGTAAGTGTTTGATTAACAGCTTCAGATACTGAAGAGTTCGGGGTTTAGAGATGCTGACCAAGCAACTTTGCTTTCCATCCCACCCTCAACATACTCGTACAGTCGCCCGTTCCGTGGGCATCTTTATTGCCCTCTCCTCCCGGGACCCTTCCTTCTCTACCCCCTCTCCCGCCCACACCGTTATCACTCTGGCCCCGCCTCCCCCTTTTAGTGCTTTCCCTGGGGCGATCACTGTCCCCGGAGTGTGCCTAAGAGCTTCTGATGTCTGAGGGGAGCACGGTACCTGATCAACACACACACAATCTTCCCTTTTCTATTATTTAAGAAAGGCACCAGCAAGCCCTCTTCTCCAGGGTGAAAATGCTCCGCCCTGACAGAAAAGGCATCTTAGGAAACAGAGTCCTTATGATAATACCGTGTCCCTTTGGTGACTTAGGAAAGCAACACACCCACTGCAAACAAAGTACTTAATTTGACATAGCACCTTTCTCCAGCCGTATAGCGGAAGAGGGAAGGAGTGAGGATGCTAATTAAGTCAGATGTAGCTGAAAGAATCAAGAATCAACGTTTTCATTTACAAAGTGAGGGAATGTGAGTTGTTGAACCCAGAGCACCTTACAATACATTCATGTATATATTTCTTTCTCTTACCCTGAAGTTTCTATATTTAAAGAGGAAGCTGAATACCTAAGTGGTCGAATTGAGTCCGAATCTGCCTATCTGGCAGTGGAAGTGAAAACACGCTGTGTGTGACGTGTTTAAGGGATAAAAGTAAAAAGAACTCTTAGTGGGGGAGGGTGCGTGCGTGCAGCAGAAATTTAAAAAAAAAAATCTACTGACAGAGTTTTGGATTGAGTGGGGCAGAGGATTTGGGTGCTCTCGGATTTGAAGTTGGCGGAAGCTAAATTAAGGAACATTTATATTCTGAGTATGTGGGAATTTCGTGAAGAACACATGTTTTGTTATAATCTGATCTACTTTCTTCCAAGTGAAACAGCCTTGCTCTGGAGTAGGCATTTGTGAAACTCCTGTCTGGGGTTTAATTGACATCCTTCCCCAAGTCTGTGGCAGTATTTATTATTCATTCACATCTAGAGATGAAATAGTATAACCCCTGCAGAATGCATGTGCTTCTAAAATGTTAAACTTCTTGTTTGCGATGCATAGACCTGAAGGAAAAAATGGCCTGGGTCACCAGCACGGGAGAGCGTGATTAATGATCAGTGATTTAGTGATCAGTGATTAGTGGTTTTATTCAAACTGTTACCTCTGACCAGAAGCACACATCAGAGGATTAACAGGCTCTTTAGATAAATGCTCATTAGTGGAAGGGGAAAAGCAAAGATAATAGGCATGCACCCAGGGACAACTTTCGAAGAAAATCATTCCCCGTCTTCAGAATAATAAGCTCTATTAACAGAAAGCCCTTTTAATTTAAAACTTGCTTTTATCTTGTAAATCAAAGTTAGATGTAAAAGTTTGTAGTGCCATTATAACCTAAATTTTCCCATATCCACTCGATGTGGATTATCTCAGTAGCGATATTTTTTTTTATTTAAATAAACAATTGGACCTTCAGAGCAGCTGAACCCTGACAAGTTCTTAACTCCCAGGGTTTGAAGGTGTCCCCCCTTCGAGAACGGAGAGTGCAACTCGCTAGCTAGATGGCGCACTGTTCTTTGGTGTTCTGTGTCGTTGAAATGCAGGCGTCTCAAGGAGCAAGTAGCTGCTTGCGAGGTGTTCTTCCTCACTTCCAACAAAGTTGATTCTGTGTAGGGTTGGAGGCTAGACAGTTCTACAAGTTTTTAGTCACATTTTCCATGTCAGTTAAATCTGGGGAGTTCAAGGCTACTGGAAAAATTAGTCTCATTACTAAAAGAAACCTAGCGAAAGAGGGAGGAAAGGAGGTACCAGAGTCCAGGAGGTACCTCTTGGTTGCAGAAGTGATTGTAAAATATCAGACCTGTTCTCCTTCTCCTCCTCCTCCTCCTCCTTCTTCTTCTTTTTTTGTAAATCAAGAGCTAACTTCACAATCTTGTGGTCTGAAATTCTGAAATTGTGAAGCAAATACTTAAAGATTTATTTTCTTCCTAATCTTGCTGGTGAAAAAGAAGTTACTAGAAAGAAAGGAAGAAAAAAAACCCGATTTGGTGACTGCAAGAAGCAACACGTTGCTGATTTTATTCTACGAATAATGGTAAGGTGATGTTTCTTATGCTTAGGAAGCAGAAAGGAACTTTGCAGTTAGTTAAATGAGGCCGAGCTTATGTTTTCATATATGGAATTCAGAAATGATTTCTTATTTCACACTGAATTTTAATGTTGCCTTTGTTGGTTTCCTGGGACTTGGTAGCATTTTGTATAGAAGGGGTGTGTGTGTGTGTGTGTGTGTGTGTGTGTGTGTGTGTGAATAAGACCATTATTTCCTGGGTAAAATAATGTTCATGGGCGTGTGAACTGTAGAGGGGAGCTATGAAGCATGTTAAATAATGTGTCAGGTAAGAATTCCTTTTTCCACAGGCCTTCATGAATCACTTTAATAAGTACGTAAGTTTTAATAAGGGAGGCATTTTAAAAAAAGAAAAGTAAAAATGAAAATAAAACAAAAAAGCCATTCTCCACATCCAGACCTCGATAGGTATTCCCCTGAAGTAGGGTGCTGTTGATTGAATATCAGCTATGACTTGAGTTTTAAAGCTTAAAAAGAAAACAATCATAGAACTCACTGGTGCCTCCCTGTAAACGTCCTCATTTTCCGTTGCATCATTTTATATAGACCTGTTACTTTAAAATCCTGACTGAGGCAGACCGACTTGTATTTTTCAACTTGACTAAGGGCAAACATGTTTGCTCAATTGATAATAGCTTCAGGCTGTTTTTGAATGTAAATTGTTGATACCTGTAAACTGCCTGTCAATAAGAAGTCGGTTATGACCTTATGTAGTTTCTACACGAGTAGGTAGTTTATTAGAACATTCCCACAGAAACACGGGCCCATCTTTGTGACATTGCAGCTTTGATTTGAACAGGAGGTTAATTGAATGGTAGTTTGCCCGAGACACTTTTCCTCTATAGCTCTTCAATCACTGTAGGCTGAAGATTATAATACAACTAATTGTCAGTTTCCCACACCTTCGGATTCCAAACCAGTTGGTCATGGCTATTGGTACCACTGTCAAGTTCCTGGTCTCCTGATTTCTTACTATAATTTGCCTTTTAGCAAGGATGCATCACTTTCTATAGTATTTCCTTAGCCTTGGAACTTGTTTCTTATTAAGCTGAAAATTGTTTTGTGGGTTGGTGATGTTTGCTGTATCTTGAAGATGTGACTTTTGTGTTTGTAGTTGGTTTTCTTCTGATCACGTTGTTAGATTAAAATTGGGGATTGGAGCGGACTTACTATGTTTGTCATCTTTTTTTTTTTCCCCCCTCCTTCACTTCAAAGCAGCGCTGTTAGTCACAAAATTAATGTGATCATGGCTGGTGTTTCCCATCTATACACTTCTTTTGCTTCTTACAAATTGGATTTCTACAGCAATTTAAGATCTTTTTTTAGAGGCAGCTTTCTTGGATGAAGATGGAGCAGTGATCTCAGTCAATTCATTATCTTGTCCAGTTTGACTACTAGCTGTATTATGGGAATCTACCAATGCTTTTTATAAATTAGTGCTTAAAAATGTATATCCAGTACTATCTCTCTGAATGCTATGTAAGAAAATTATGCAACTGAGATAAGGTAATGAACTGGGAGGGGAGCAATGGCCTCAAACATTTAAGTGTAAGGAGCACTTTCCGATATGCTAAGCAGACTTAAAGAACCTTTTTGTATTGTTATTTGTAAACTAAATAAGCTATCTATTTTGTGGCATTGCTTTAAATAGAAACTCTGACACTTTAAAAATGACATCATGTTAAAAGTTCTTATATTTTGTAATTAGGGAAAAAATGGGCAATTAGTGATTTTGAGGATCTATTAGTACTCCATTGTTGGAAATCGCAAATCATGGATTTAACATAAGAGAAAAAAGAAGGAGAAGGCTTTTACAAATTTTCAGGTAGTGATAACAGTATGTCAGAAAAAATTTTGAAGCTCATATTGAGACTCTGGGACTTTCAAAATAAAGCTTACATAGTTCGGATAAATTTCGGAATGTATAAGATGCTTCATTGGCATTTCTGTATTTCTGTCAAGCTCACTCTATTATTCATTTATGTTTTCTGAGAACTAGATCAGAATCAACTTAACACTTTAAAAACACTTATTTTAGTTGCTTCCTTCTGTTTCTTCAAGGTTTACAGTTCTAATCTCTACCTGAAAATTAACAAGGATTGAAAACTACCATTGGCTTGAACTCATCTTGGAGAGGAGGAATTCCTTTTGGACCAGGGATCCTGATGGCGAGCTAGAAAGGCTTGCTATCATGTATGCAGAGTTGGAGCTGGGGAGGTCTTCTCATTGATGGACCAAGCTTGTCACTTTGCAGAGGAGAACCGAAGGCCTGGTTGCCTCCCCTGGCTCACTGAGGCCCACAGCTAGAGAGTGCCAAACTGAGCCGAAAAGCCAGGTCCTGGCCTCCAGGTTGGGGTGTCTTTCCATGAGCCAGACTGCCATAAATGGTCATGGATGAGATATAACCCATGGCTTCGTATGCTTTGCTCTTTTCAAGCCTTTTGATCACTAACCTTTCAAAGACAATTTTTATCAGATCTTTTGAATGAATCCCCTAACCATAAAACTGTAGTTTCTATTCTGTATATTCTGATATATTCGTAATGCTAATTTTTTTTGTGTGTTGACCTCATTATTGGAAAGCCATTCTTCTTATTCCCCTCCATTACTGTTAGACATGCCTCGTAAAACAGCACCCTCCAGATTTCATTTGAGACTCAAAATCAGACAGAGCTTAAAGATGTTCTAAAAGACCTCTGTAGGATAAGACAGGACATCTTTGTTACTTCCTTTCTTTTCTTAATCACCTTTGAAGAAGGGATCCGAAAAATTATTTAAAGTTAAAATAAATCATCTTTCTTTGTGTTGAATAGAGCAATAAGTGTTACTTTCATTCTGGCAGATGTACTTGTAAAGCCCAGAATCTGTCTCCAGTGCTTTATTTTTCCAGGTCGGTGTATACAAGAGTGTTTGGAGGGGAATGTTACTGAATCAGAAGTGAGTTGAGTCTAGAAGTACGCTATTTGAGGTTTGCCTGGCAAAGTTGACTAATCATAACTAATAGAAATCATGCATGCAACATAGGGGGCTCCTGAGCTCCACACATTTGATTTAAGATGACATCTTGGTTATGCTGTACTTAGGATGGGGAACAAGAATATCTCAATAGAAATCTTGAATTCATCTACTGTATGTGTTATTTGGCATGACCCGTAGTGTTCCTTTCCAGCTCTTTGCGTGAACACTTTATATCAGAATTTAGGCCTCTTTCATTCTCTTATTACATTGAGGAGCCCTTGTGTTGCATGATTCCTCAACTACAACACATTTCAGCTGATTTTATGCAGTTCTCTCTCTGCTGGCTTCCCCAGGGGGAAAAACCACACGCAACCAAAAACATCTTTGTTTTTGTTTGAATTAGCTGATTATAGGAAGAAATACATTTCATCTCCCATTGCCAGATCTGGTAGGACCCTTTTATTTTCTCAAAACAAGACTTTCTTCTCTAAGTAAGCGATGATGCTCTTTGTCTGAATGACCAGGTCCTAATCCTTGCACCAGAGGGGAGAAGGCATTGAAGATAAGATCTGTTTCCACCAGGGTGCCTCCCACGTGATGGGGCAGGCCCTCAGGAAGAGCCCGATCTGCCTTCTTGCAATGACAGCGTTGTCCAGAAAAACACAGCCTTCTGGGAGGAAGGACAGTATTCTCAGTTCTCGAACTTCTAAATTCTGAGCAGGGACTGTGTTTAAAATGGCTCTCAGGATGCAGAGGGTTCTCTGAGGTTACTAAACTACAACAGGGTAAAACATAAGCCAGAACTTAAAACCCTTGAGGGTCTTCTTCGTTCATTCTCTGCATTTCCCTTATACTAATGTTTTTCTAGATTTAAGTATCCATTCTGGTTACTCTGCTTTCATGAGTGACTCTACAATAACAAATCACGAGTGTGTGCCTAATGGGGGAGGGGACATTTTTTCCATGAGGGAAAACAGATTTTCATATTCAATCGTAGAAGAAATAAGTAGCAAGACAAAAGAGTGAAAGGTTTGAAATCAAATTGATGGCATCCCAGGCTCTGCCGTAGCTCTACAAAACCCTGTGGCTCATGGTCACAGGAAGAGACTAAGACTGGAAGAGTGAATCTTCAAAGTGCTGCCTTCAACAACTAGTGCTTTGCCTCAGTTTCTCCATGTGTGATAAAAGAGTGCACTGTCCAACAGTGGGAGCCATAAACGCAAGCCACCCATGTAATTAATTATCAATGTTCTAGCAGCCACGTTAAGGAGGTAAAAAACGGTTAATTTTAAAAATGTATTTTATTTAACCCAGTGTATTTGAAATAGTATCATTTCAACATATAATCAATATAAAAATGTTGAAAAGATACTTTGTGGGTTTTTGTTTTTTATTTTTTTTAATTGTTGTTGTTGGTCCTAAGTCTTTGAAATCTGGTAGGTAGTTTAAAGTTAACGTGAGTTACAGGTCTCAGTTCTGGCCAGTCGCGTTTCAAGTGCTCTTGTGGCCACATGTCGGCCAAGTAACAGTGGTGTCAGGCAATGCAAATCTACACTCTGGTCCAGTGGTTCTTAATCCTGGCAACGCAGTGGAACCACCTGTGGGGTCTGTAAAAAGTACGGATACTCCTCCCCACACTTGATTCCGATCCGATCGGTTTGGGGTTGGGATCTGGGCCTTTGTATTTGTAAAAAGCTCCTAAAGTGTCTCTAAAATATAGCCAGGTTTGAGAACTGCAGTTGTAACTGATCTCTACGGTATCTTCTGCTCTAACATTCTGTGACCTCTTGACAGAAAGGGATTTCAGGAAAGCGTTCAGAGTTCAAGAGCGGCAAGTGGTTGTCCTAGGGATGCTGCACGCTATGAGAAAGATTTAAGGAAATATAATCAATAAAAATTAAAGTGCACAGATTGAATGATTTAGAAGACAACTCTTTGTGCCACAGATGAACTCTGCTTTGCATGACTTTCAAATATTTTAAATGGTTTTAAATGACTGGCTTCCCCCCAAATCTTAACATTTGATTTGGTTTGTATGCAGCCTCTCTAGAAACCCTCCCTGCTGGAAAAGGTCAAGATCACCCCATTTTGGTTATTTTGCTACTTTACTTCTTTGCCCCAGGTACTACTTGCCTTTAGCTCTTCTTGGAAAAAAATCTTACTGCATTTAAGACAGCTGGATCCCCTTGTGTTTCCCTCTAAGCTTTTAACAAGCTTTGTGTCACTGCAGAGAACAGACTTGCCCTTTGCTCACATCAAGATGTTAGTTATAGCTCCTTGACTTAGTTTATTCTCTTTGTCATCCTGTAAAATATTAGAAGAATCAGTATTTCTCAACGCCCACCAGAATGTGCTCCTTTAATACATTTTTAACAATATGCCAGTTTGTGCATTCAGTACAAGGATGCGAAGAACCAAAAATTAAAAACAATGATTTCTAAACTCCTCACCATCTTCTTTCCAAGTCAACAAACAGTCTTGTTTATGGAGGGGAGGAGAGACCTCGAGGATGGTCCCTTGTGACTTCGTGCTGCTGAAAGCCTCTGCATTCCCGAATCTGTGAGTCATTCCACCCCGAACCTCTCTCCTTATCCCCTGCATAGCAGTCTCTTTCCAAGTACATGTCTATGTGGCCATGTGCTTTTTAAACATGACTTACAGCCATCATTTTTAAGTATAGAATGGCACATTTCTGTACATTTTGTGGTGAATATGTTTGTGTCTTTTGTCATGTTATTCACTGGAAAAATTTTAACCTCCGTTTAATAGAAGAAACTGAGGGGTTGACAAGGCAAGGCATCATGTTCATTAATTAGAAGGGTGTGAGACCAGGGCTCCCATTTATTAGTGCCTAAAGATAAGCATTACTCCAGGTGGTTACCAGGTAGGGATTTTCCAATTGTGTGTACAATTGCATCTATCTTTGAATTTACAGATAACATTTTTTTCTGATGCTTTTGCATGTATTATTTGCACTTAAATGATTTCTCTGCTAATAACTCTTGCTTCCCAGCTCCAGGCTACATGTACCTGGACTGATGAACAAGTACATCTGGGTCTATCAGCCTCTTCACGTGGGAGCTGTTTTAAAAGTTGCGTGGAGACATCTGTTACAAACCTGTGTTTTTAGTGGTATCTAGGGAAACTTTCTCTAAGGCTACTTTGCAATCGACTGTTGAAGACTTGGTGGAAAGACAATAAGATTAAAGATGTAAATTATTCAACTCTTTTAGGGATTGAGAGTAAAGGGTTTGGGACATTCCTTCATGGGGCAAGATAGAGAGCTTCTGAATCATCTTCAGGAAAACATTTTAGGTCTTGTTTTACCGATGTGCTGTCTTCACACTTGGCCTGGAGTCATCATCTGCTTTTGAGTATTTTGTCTTTGTTTTCTCCTAATCATGTCTAGGGTTGAACTTAGCTACGCACAGTTTCTGTCTGCAACTCTGGGTCTTCCACGCATGAGCTAGAAGACTTGATTAATAATGCAGTCTGTGACCTGTGCCAGGGATGTGTTAGTTCGGGGCATCTTCTAAGCATTATACTAAAGTTAAAGCAATTTTAGTATCCACACATATATGTGGTTATGGTGGTTAAGCTTGTATAGAAATAAAAACCTTGGCCAGGGAGGATCCGGATGTGACTAGCTTATATATTTGCATGCGACTATCATCTTTTTTAAGGATGCCCATGGATGAATTGTTCTTCGTTTGAGCAAGCTTCTATTTGTCACATCGATTTAGATGCACACGTTGTTGACTGAAAGATATTGCTAAGTTAAAAAAAAAATTGAAACCATATTTGAGGCACTCTTCTTTTCTAATATGGCCTGGTTAAGCACACATTGTTTACACTTTCATCTTCCAGCTTTGCAAAGCCAGATGACTAACAACCACCATTCTCAGTGCCGTGCTGGTGGATGTCATCAAAGATGATGGCGCACAGTGTTTTGGCACCATGAAGCAGCGTGTAATTTTGAAATTGTACTTTTTGTTAAGTACCCATGCTAATCTCCAAATCATTCAAAACATTAAAAAAAAAAAACAGTGATGTCTGCTCATTGGATGGAGGCAGCACTGGCAAAGATGCACATTTTTTTTTTTCTTGTGTCTTAAGAGCACTCCCAAAAATCAGACATTTAAAAAAAAATTACACGTAATTATTTGGCATGCCCTTTGGGAGGGACAGTCTTAAGACAGACAAGTTAACCCTTTAACCCGAGACATTTTTTACCATTTCCAGGAAATGTGCTTTTTTTCCCCTAAAGCACAAAAACTATAGTATCTTTATTTTTAAAAATTAAAAAAAAATGTTTTCTTTTTTTTTTTTTTTTAAAGATTTTATTTATTTATGTGTCAGAGAGAGAAAGAGAGAGGGAGCATAAGCAGGGGAGCAGCAAGTAGAGGGAGAAGCAGGAGGAGCCCAACGCAGGGCTCAGTGCCAGGACCCTGGGATCATGACCTGAGCCAAAGGCAGACACTTAACCAGCTGAGCCACCCAGGTGTCCCAAACTATAGTATCTTTAAAAGGAAGGTTGTAAGTAGGATGCTTATTTAACATTTAGCAGATATTTTAGGAGGTCTCCTTAGGAAGTTTATACTCCTTTATATAGTTTTCGTTTTTTAGTGTTTAAAACAATAGGAGATTCTGGAGACTGGAGGCACAACAGTGTACATATACTTCACACTACTGAACCGTACACTTAAAAATGGTTAACAGTTCATTTCATGTTATGTATATTTAAACACAAGTTAAGAAAAAAGAGAGGGACAAGGATTGCCTGTACCCATTTCCCCAGATGGCGTGACAGAATGCACAGACAGCTTACTCATACTTAGGTGTAGCAGTTTTAGTAACTTAATGGCAGAGCAAACATCTGAAGAGAACTTGTGCATTTCTGGTCAATGCAGAGGGATGACGGGTGTGTAATGGGATTCTGATCCATTGGATAATCAGGGAGGACAACAGTTAGGCACATGACACCGAATGGCTTCTTTTTCTGGAGACTGGCTTGGATCTGGATGGGCCCTGTGTATAGAAAGCTGTATCGTTTAATTTGAAAAACACACCTTGTGGCATTATTTGAACATGTCTATTTGTATTGACTTGATTGCCTTAGTGCAAGGATATACTCAACTGGTGTGTTCAAATGAGAAAAGATAGACCTATAGTTTATGTAAGGAAACATATGAGCCCACAGATCCCTGCCTCCTTCCTTCCCTCACCTCTTTCTTCTCTCCCTCTCTCTTCCCCTTTCTCCCTCCCTTTATTGGATATTTGTTGAGCACCTATTATGTGCCAGGCACTAGGGACACACGATCAAAGCCAGACATGGTCCCTTGCCTCCTAGAACGTACCTGTAGGGAAACCACTGAATAGTGAGTGCCACGGAATATTGTGGGGGTGCAAGTCTGGAGGCAGCCAGCGCCGGCAGGGGGCTAGTGTGGTTAGTCCAGGCCGGACATGATGGTGGCTTGGCTACAATGGTGCCAGATTTAAAAAACAGATCGATGTGACTAGGGGATTGATTCCTGGAAGATGAGAGGAAGGAAGAGGGCCTTAATCATTCTAGGAAGAGAGGGAACCAGGCAGGAAGAGTTTGACCCAGTACTGAAGCCTAGATTTTCCTTTGTGGTGATAGAGGAATGGAGGATTTCCAACCCAGTGCTTAGAACGAGGACAGAAAAGGGTGAGCAGAAACTCAGAGGGCAGCTATAACTAAAAAGGGGCAGTTGTTGGGTTACAGGGAGTGCAGTTTGGCTAATTTCCATGGGAAAGTAGCCTCCAGGGAGAGAGGCCCTCACCTCCCAGAGCAAGCACAACTGAGGCACTCAGCGGGGTCTAGTGCATGGCTAGGTGCATTCGTTTCCTGTGGCCGCTGTGAACGGCACACCATGAACTGCGTGGCTGGCAGAAATTTATTTCCTCATGGTTTGGGAGGCTAGAATTCCAAAGTCAGGGTGGCAGCAGGGATG
Organism: Taxidea taxus jeffersonii; assembly: GCA_003697995.1. Taxonomy (NCBI): domain Eukaryota; kingdom Metazoa; phylum Chordata; class Mammalia; order Carnivora; family Mustelidae; genus Taxidea; species Taxidea taxus. Next base: position 12,627 of record ML102642.1, read on the forward strand.
CTTCCTTTTGAGGGCTGAGAGGGGAAATCGCTCTGAGTCTGTATTTATTGGCTTGTAGGTGGAAGTCTTCTTTTTGTGTCTCTTTGCATTATCTTCCTTCTGTGTGTGCCTGTCTCCGTGTGCATATTTTCCCTTTTTATAAGGACACGGGTCATATTAGATTAGGACCCACTCCAAGGACCTCGTTTTAACTTGACTCCCTGTAAAGATTTTATCTCCAAATAAGGTCATATTTTAAGGTACTAGGGATTTGGGGACAGGGACACAATACAATCCATAGCAGTAGGTAAGCCTTTCAGGAGGCACCCAGGGCATGCAGTAGTGGGATCCCACAGGGGCTGGTAGATTGGAAATGAAGTGGCTCATAACCAGACAGTTTTTAATACATGTTAAAAATAAATTTCTGGGGACGCCTGGGTGGCTCAGTTGGTTAAGCGGCTGCCTTTGGCTCAGGTCATGATCCCAGCATCCTGGGATCAAGTCCCACATCGGGCGGGCTCCTTGCTCGGCAGGGAGCCTGCTTCTCCCTCTGCCTCTGCCTGCCTCTCTGTCTGCCTGTGCTCGCTCGCTCTCTCTCTAACAAATAAAAAGAAAATCTTAAAAAAAAAAGTTTAAAAAAAATAAATTTCTGGTGGACCCCCGGCAAAACTTGGAACAAGTCTTCAGAGTTGGGGGTACACACATTACCAGGTATGGACAAAGCCAACAAATCAAGGCTGTGCCTTAAAATAGATATATACACATCGATTAATGAATTTGCTAACATGGACATTGTCCTTGGTTTGGCCTTGAATTTGTCTTCAGAGTATATGAATGAGCAGTGCTAAAGGAGAAGTACCAACTTTTAACCTTGGGAACAAAGAATTAAATACAATTAGTTTGTCACCCTGCCAGGCTTACCATTGTTTTGATGTGATAATGCTTACTCATAAGGACAATAGCCACCATTTTCCATACACAACACACACACACACACACACACACACACACACACACACACAGTTGAACATAGATGTTTCAATGCAGGGAAAAAAATCAGCTTTTCTAGTTGTGAATAATTTATGTTTATGTGCTATCTTTATTTTATACAATGAAAGCATAGAGGACAAAATTCTGTGTTTTAAAAACATATCCTAATAAATAACAAATAACCCAGTTAAAAATGGGCAAAGGATCTGAATAAGCAGTTCTACAGAGAAGATAATCAGATGACCAATAAGCACATGAAAAGATGGTCAGTGTCACTAGTTATCAGGGAAATGCAAATCAAAACCATAGTGAGTTACCACTTTGTACCCTGTAGGATGACTATAATAAAAAAGACAGACAATAGCAAGTTTTGATGAGGATGTGGAGAAATTGGAACCCGCATACGTTGCTGGTGGGATTGCCTAATGGCACAGCCACTTTGGAAAATAGATCAGTAGGTCTTTAAAAAGTTAAAACATAAACCTCGTGACCGAGGGATTCCACTCCTAGGTATACACTTAAGAGAAATTAAAATATATGTCATCACAAATGCTTGTGCATGAATGTTCATAGCAGTGTTATTCACAACAGCCAAAATGTGGAAATATCCCAAAGTCCATCAACTGATGCATGAATAAACAAAAAGTGGCCTAACCATATATTGGAATATTACTTGGTCCTAAAAAGAAATGAAGTACTGACACATGCTACAACATGCATGAAACCTGAAAACATTATGCTAAGAAAAAGTGTCATATACAAAGGATTGCATATTGTATGATTCCACTTATGTGAAAAGTCCAGAGTAGGAAAATCCATGGAGAGAGAAGGTGAATTAGTGGTTGATAGGATGAAGGTGGGCTGGGGACTTGGGGGTGACCACTAAGCCCTTTGTGATTTCTTCTTGAGATGATGAAAATATTCCAAAATTGTGTTGCTATTTGCACAAATCTGTGAATATTCCTAGGCCATTGAATTGTACACTTGAAGTGGATGAATTGTATGGTATGTGAATTATATCTCAAAAAAGCTGTTAAAAAAAGATAACACATCATGGAGAAAAATACGGGACGCTAAATGTAGTTAGGTTATATGCCAAATAGGGCACTTTGATCCAATAACTTCTCTACATGTTTGGGATGAATATATCAAGATGAGCATGGAGAAAGGTTGATAGAAGCATTACAGATATTGGAAATAGGAACGGTCAGCTACTAAAAATCCCAGAGCATATGCCATGTGTCTCCAGCCTGTACCTCTATTCTGGGCCAGGAACCCTGATTTCTAGGTTCACTCTGGACATTTCCTACTAGGCGGACTGCTGCTCTTCCCTAATTTTCAAAATGTCCCAACAGGAACTAATCTTTATACCATTTCTCCTTCTGACACACCCATTTGAGTAAGGGCCACCATCATCCTCTGGGTTCACAACTTGAACTTCAGTTTCTGACTTTGCCTTTCCCTTTGGCCATCACGAATGGGTCACCACCAAGTCTTCTAGACCCCATGGAGCAAAGTCCTGTGATTTTTGTCCTTCTGCCCTGTCTCCTTCTCAACCCTTTCCTTCTGTGAACAGAGAATTAAGGGGAACAGAATTATTTATCTAGTCTCTATTAACCTACTCTCTCAATCTACTATGTCAACCTTCATGATCAGCATACCTAGGAGCTGGACTTACCCCTTTTTACAGATAAGGAAAGTGAGGCTCAGAGGGTAAGGGACTCACCAGTTAATGGGACAAAGGAAGTGTGACCAGTAAATGGAGGAATTGGGGTTTAGAACTGTTTTGTTTGGTCCCTGAGCTCAGACTTGTTCCATTGTGACTATGAAATAAATCCTTCTCTGTGGCTCTAAATGTCTCATTTCTCTGCTCAAGAGCCTTCATCAGTGTCTGTTTTAAGCCCCCTAGGGCAATCCCAACCAGCATCTCTGTAGGTATAGCTCATATTCAAGTCAGATCCATAATAAACTCTTGTTTGTGTGGGTGCCTCTCTGCAAGGTTGAGATTCTCCTCTTCCCTGCAGTATCTGTCTTTGTCCAGCACACCCTTTCCTCCCCTTCCCTTCACCTTGTGCCTGTGCAAACTCATCTCCTGATCTCTCAAAATAAAAACAAAATGCAGAATTAATTCCTTAATATTTTCTTAATATTTTTTCTTATGTTTAGACAATCTTCTATTAATTTTTATATTTTTCATAAATTCCTTCTCTTGTATTATAAGCTCTGTAATAGCAAGAATTGACTCTTGCTCGGTGCTGGTTTCCCTTATAGAAACCTAGCATATAGTTCTCTATGTGGAGTAGATAATTAATCTTGAGTAAATTGATGATAGGGGTACTCGGACATTGTTATTTGTCATGAATTTCCTATTACCAGAGGGAGATGTTTGATATTTGGCGAGGGTTCCTGGGAAGACCAGCCTAGGGAGAGTCTTTAGGTATATTGATGGCTGTCCCTACAGCCTAAAAAACTATTGTAATAATATTTCAGAACTTCAAAAATGGAGTGAGATTAGGAAATCAGAGAGAATTTCACAACCTCAAGGAATCATTGGTTTTCATTTTTACATTCTCTTCCATACCTGGTCCAGATAATAATTTTTAGATACTTTTAATTAGAACATAGACTCCTTTATAAAGGCTGCTTCCTCCACTTAAAACTATACCACAGGCATTATTGCATGTTGCTACATAGTTTTCAAAACTGTGCTTATGCATCATATTCCATGGAATTGCTAGACCGTAATTTCTTAACTGCCCCCTGTTGTTTCACATTTAAGTTTGTTGTGCATTCTTTTTTAGGATTATAAAAAAACACATGACCAATCTTTTGGCAAGAGAAATAGGTACTCTATTATATAGGTGAAGACCTTCACCTCCTTCTTCTTATGCTGGCTGAAAATACCTTCCTTGAGTGTTGAGTTTGGGCACAAATGTGACAGAGCTGCAGTTCGTCTTGGGCACCCTTACACTTTTATTCCTTTTATTTCTGCCCCTCTTCCTCTGGGCACATTCTCTTCCACTCCAGTGCCTGTCAAGGAGCTCAGGGTTGCCCACCTGCCCCTGACACTGCTCTGTCTTCCACAAACCCTGGCCCTCATGCTCCTCCTCCTAGCCAGATACTCTCTTCTTCTCTTGCCTCTCAAATCTTGCTAAGATATTAAACAATCTATTTGCTGGGAGTTTGTAATTTTATTACAACAAGACTTCTGGAGATGGCCATGTGGTAGGCCAACAAAGTGCATCATTAAAGGTGTAACTTTGCTCTCTTCAGATAGAACTCTTCCGGGTTCTAAGGATATGTCAGTGAACCAACATACAAAATCTCTATACAAGTAGGTAAATACATAATTCATCATATAGCAGTAAATGCTAAAAAGAAAGATGAGACTGGGTAAGTAGATACCATGAGCTCTTTCCTCTTTCAGCTGGAGAGTCAGGGAAGGCCTTTCTGACATGTGAGTAGAGAGGCTGGAGGGAGGGGCCCTTCCTGCAGGGGTGTGGAGAATGAGCTTGCAGACAAAGGATCTGCTGGCACAAAGGGCCTGGTATGTTCAAGGGGCTGCAAGGATGCAGATGTGGTGGTGGTGAGGAAGGAGTGAGAGGTGATGGATGGGTGGACTCACAGATGATGCTGTGAGAGTTGGATGTTAATTTTAGCAACAAAGGAAGCCACTGGGTAGTTTTGAGAAGCGAATCCATCACTTCTAAGGACCTTCTTTGTGGTCAAAGAGTGGACTTGTATAGGCTAGAGATTGTGGCAGCTTGGACTGGGTGCTCATGGGAGAGGTGGTGAGAAGGCCTTTGGCTTAATTGGAAGGTAAAGCTGAAAGGACTTGCTGACAGGTTGGCTGTAGAGGTCAGCGAGACCCTAGGGAGGAGGATGCTGAGGTTATTGACCCGAGACCCTGGAAGGTTGGAGTTCCATGAGCTGAGATGGGGAAGATGGTTTGGTGGGTGAGAAATGGAACTCAGCTGTGGGTGTGTTACGTGTGAGATGTCCAGTAGATGGGGGATTCTGAGTCTCGTATTCAGGGAGGGGTTTTGGGCTGCAGGTAGAGAGTCAGGATCATAGTCTTGGCATCAGATAGGCCCAGGCTCATCTCACAACACACAGTTCTTCATACAGGGGGCCCCAACCACATTGGAGTTTTAGGTCCTTGAAAGCACCAAGCCTTTCTCAGCTATAGGGTCTTTGCATATGCTGTCCTTTGACCTTGACCATTCCTGCTGAGACTATGCCTGCTTTTTCCTGGCTTCCTAACCTAAATTAGGTTTCCCTGTTAAAAATTCCTGCTACCCTGAACTTTCCCTTCTTAGCATTTATCATTTTTTTAGATTTATATTTCTTTTTTTTTTCTCTCTTTTTAAAAAATTTTTATTTGACAGAGAGAGATCACAAGTAGGCAGAGAGGCAGGCAGAGAGAGAGAGAGAGGAGGAAGCAGGCTCCCTGCCAAGCAGAGAGCCCGATGTGGGACTCGATCCCAGGACCCTGAGATCATGACCTGAGCCGAAAGCAGAGGCTTAACCCACTGAGCCACCCAGGTGCCCCTAGATTTATATTTCTTGAAGTGATTTTTAATTTTTTAAAATTTGAAATCCATATGTCCCACTAGGATCTGAATTCTGATCATGCACATTTAGCTTATCACCATTTTCCCAACATCTAGGGCTGACACATAGCAGACAGTTCTTCACTATTTGCTGAGTGAATGGATGCTTGTTATTAATTTATTACTTTACACCCGACGTATTGCAGTTCCTCTATTTGTAAGCATTCGATTTCATGAGTAATCATACCTAATGATTTTCTTATCTTCTTAAAACATAGACTAATTGATTACTTAATGGCTACATGTGTTTTTTTGTGAACAAACACTTTCTTATTTGGTAATAGAAGGGAGTGGGCTCTGGTTAGAGTGAATGATCACTGGAATGTGAAACTTTGAAAAGAAGAGGAATTTAAGGCTTATATAAACTTCCTAATCAAAATACCCCACCTCCTGTTTCCTTGTCAGCCTCTTTGTTGCATTTCTATGGACATCTCTATCTAACATTGCCTGAGGTTATTTTATAGTGACCTTTGTTTATTGCCATGTTTATTGGGGAAAGAGGCCAGGCTGGCTGAGAGGGGTGGGAGTGTGGTGGGGGATGAAGGGATCTGAGCTGGATGATGACTTCCTTTGGTGACTCTTAGAAAGGTCTGCTGTCTCCAGCCTCATTGGGGACAATATAGGAAATGATATCTGAGGGAAGAGATTTGATTTACCGAGAAAGGATTGTTCACTCCTAAAAGAGCTCTAGGTCTCTGTCTTTGGCAGTGTAGAACTGTGTGAAAAACATGATTAAATTAGAGGATGATCTTTGTACTGTGTTTAAAGCTAGAGTGAGCTTTCAGAGGTGCCTATGTTGTTTGAGAAACGCATACACTGGTTTCATGAGTTACATGGGTCTCTATAGAGATTGGTTGATGTGTATGTCAGTTGGGGAACTTCAGTGTCACAACTTTATAGATATAAGGTCACCAACTTTATAGATAACATTGTGGTGAGAAGCATCCACTCAGCAAGTATGTGTTGAGCATTTATAGTTCTAGACATAGAGTGAGACACTGGGGAAGCGTGGGGAACAAGAGAGAGGTCTTTGCTCTCTGGAGCTCATAAAGGCTGCTGAGTCTCAGTCTCTTCATCTATAAGATGGAGATCCCAGTAATACCTACTTCATAGCATTTGTAAGAGGAGTAAATGGTCACTTATGCGAAAATGCCAACTAGACTGAAAAATGGTATATAAATTATGAGTGGCTGTTATGGTTGGTGTACCAAATATAGTTATTATTTCTGGGAGTAAATCCTGATTCATTATTTCTAGTTTTGAATATCATTCATCCCTATATGACCTAAGATTTTATTCTTATAATTTAGGGAGCTAAAATTTTCTTTCACTACAGTCCTAACAAAAAAAGAAATGTGAGGTGCGTAGCTTGGGTTATAAATGGTTGTGTTAGTTAGCCATTGCTGTTTAACAAAACAGGCCCCTGTCCCCAGCATACATCTATTAAAAAAATTTTTTTTTACTTCTTATTTTTATTTTGTTTTGAGAGAGAGAGAGAGAGAGAATGTGTATGTGAGTGGGAGCGGGGTTGGAGGGGCATGGACAAGGAGGGGGAGAATCTCAAGCAAGCTCCACCACCAGCACAGAGCCTGATGTGGGGCTCGATCTCACAACCCTGAGATCGTGACCTGAGCAGAGCCCAAGATTGGATGCTTAACCGACTGAGCCACCCAGGCACCCTTTTCCAACATGTATTTATTAACTCAGAGTTGCTGTAAGTCAGGAATCTGGTTATGGCTTAGCTGGGTCCCCTTGCTCAGGGTTTCTCTCAAGGCTGTAATCAAGACTTCCACCAGAGCTATGATCTTCTTAAGCCTTATCTAGGGGAGGATCTACTTCTAAACTCACATGGCCATTGCAGGTCTCAGAAGATATACACCCAGCTCATTTATGTGGCTGTTGGCAGGCTACGAATGAAGCAAGGATTCCAAGAGGTAGAAAGTGAGAAATAGAAATCAGTCTTTTTTTCTAATCTAATCTCAGAAATGACATCCTGTCCCATGTGCTATCTTCTGCTCCTTAGAAGCAAATAATTAAGCCCAGTTTGTATTCAGGAGAGGAGATTACACACATGTGTATTAGAAGACTGGGATCATTGGGGGACATCTCAGAGGCTGCCTGCTACACAGTACTTGTAAGTGATACTTGGAGTTAATGTTGTATCTATAGCATTAATAATGGACACTATTTGAAATGAAAGACATAAGGGAAATAAGTGTAAGGGAAATAGCACTATTTCCCTAAGACACCATAGTTAGGGAAGACAATGGAAGCTGGTGTTAGAGCCTTCTAGATTTTGAATTGTAACCAGTAAAGAATCCTGGTTCATTCTTATACTTTTGGCACAGGCTTATGCTTGGATGTTTACAACCTCTCTGTTTTTCAAGAAAGCATTTAGAAGGCACTTCCAAATATCAGTGGTAAACCAAGGGCAGTCTCTACTAGGATGAGTATCAGAGTAAAAATGTTAATTTAAGGGGCGCCTGGGTGGCTCAGTGGGTTAAAGCCTCTGCCTTCAGCTCAGGTCATGATCCCAGGGTCCTGGGATCGAGCCCCGCTTCGGGCTCTCCTCAGCAGGGAGCCTGTTTCCCCCTCTCTCTCTGCCTGCCTCTCTGCCTACTTGTGATCTCTGCCTGTCAAATAAATAAACAAAATCTTTAAAAAAAATGTTAATTTAAGTTTGTCATTTCACATAATTGATTTCTCATCTGTTCACTTGATCACTTTTAACCTCTGTTTGAATACAATGCTGTTTCAATCATTTGGAGATTAAGGGACAGAACATTCCAGGTATAGAGGAGACCTAGTGCTATGGGAATAAGCTTACCATGGTTGAGAAAAAGGAAAAAGACCAGTGTAGCCTAAGTGCAGTGGGCAAGGGGCAAATGCTATGGGATGACATTGGAGATGAGGTGTGCTGAGCCAGGTTAGGGGTTTTAATTTCAATCTAAATACAGTGGAGAGCCATTGCAGGGTTTGGGTGACTGCAAACAGCTATGGGTTTTATGATCTTTTAGTGATTCTGATTGCATTAGTTATTGCATCTAGCTGTTTTCTTTTTAATACTCTGAAATCTATTAACTAAAAGCCATGCTTGGGCAAAAATAAAACAAACATGGAAGCTTTGTAATAGGATGTTATAATTATGCACTGTGTTAATAGAGTTGAAGAGTTGTGTATTTCTACCAGCCAATGACAAAAGCAGTGGGGTGGGTGCACTTGGAATGAGGTCCTCATAGCATAGGGATTCCTAGTATTACATTAGTTTCATGTGACAGAACTTACAAGAAATTCATTCAGAAAAACATTCAGTGTAGGAGTCTTTTTGGCATATTCTGTGCATATTTTCTCAAACAAGAAGCCATCATTTTTCTGTTGTGTCATTCATGGCTGTTGCCTCTATGTCGTCCTGGGGCTTTTTTCTAAGCCGGCAGACACCCAGATTTGGCAGTGTCTTCTAGGGTTTTGAAATTAGAACACACCATTTAAAATAGTGGTCGTGGTAACTTCTCCTTCCTCTAAGTTCCCCCTGAAGCTGATGTGGGAAAAATACCCCAAAGATGAACAAAAGGGAATCTATTTTTCCTGAAAGAGTTGCTAGGCAGGGTAGTTTCCAGAGTTTTAACATGGGAAATCAACCAGTCCTAATGCTCAAATCTACTTGCTGTTGTGTTCCTTTCTGAGTAAAGATGAATTTTAGCTGGCTTGCACAAACATGGCAAAAAATAAATGTTAAACTATATCCCAAGTTTAAGGATTCCCTTACTTTTAAAAAATTTTAAAGAGAAATTTACTGTTTCCTGATTTTAAAAACTCATGGAAAATACAGAAACATATAAAGAAAGAAATTCTTTTTTTTTTTTTTAAAGATTTTATTTATTTATTTGTTAGAGAGAGAGAGCGCGAGCACAGGCAGACAGAGAGGCAGGCAGAGGCAGAGGGAGAAGCGGACTCCCCGCCGAGCAAGGAGCCCGATGTGGGACTCGATCCCAAGACGCTGGGATCATGACCTGAGCCGAAGGCAGCCGCTTAACCAACTGAGCCACCCAGGCGTCCCAAAGAGAGAAATTCTAACCAAAGGTAATCACTGTTGGCTATTTTGATGTATAGGCTCGTATAATCTATGTCTTTATTCATCCATATCATCTAGTTATAATTCATAGGGTATTTGCAGATTTGTGTTTGGATTTTTTCCTACTTAGCATTCCTTTGTGAACATTTCCCGGAGGTCGTGATTTAGTTCTTGAAAATACAGTTTTAATGATGGTATAATCTTCTGTTTGTCATAATGTCCTTAAGCCATTCTATTATTGGACTCATAGTCTATTTTGAATTTTTCTCTGATAGTAAATAATATTGTGGTAAACCTTCCTACACATAACACTTCATCTGCTGCATCTCTCATTTTTCCAAAGGAATTATTCTAATAAGTGGATTTTGATACATTCTATTAAATTGCTTTCAAACATCTTATACCGATTGCCTCATCATCGCCAAGGCTATGCAGAGTACCTATCAAACTTGACCTTTAACCAGGATTTAGATAGTCCTTAAAAAGGAAATACTTGCCAATTTGTTAGTCAAAACTTATTTTAATTTGCTTTTATTTGATGAAAAGGAACATTGAACATTATTTCCATTTATTTGCTGGCAATTTGTCAGTTGTCTGTTCATGTCTGTCTGTGCCTTTTGGTCATTTTTCCTCCAGGGTACTAATATTTCAGGCATTGAAATGTACACTTTTTTTTTTTTTAAAGATTTTATTTATTTATTTGACAGAGAGATCACAAGTAGGCAGAGAGGCAGGCAGAGAGAGAGGAGGAAGCAGGCTCCCCGCAGAGCTGAGAGCCCGATGTGGGGCTCGATCCCAGGACCCTGAGATCATGACCTGAGCTGAAGGCAGAGGCTTTAACCCACTGAGCCACCCATGTGCCCTGAAATGTACACTTTTTATATGCACCCTTTATCCTTAAAACTTAGAGGCGCAAATACAGCCATATACTTTCAGAATAGAGGGTCAAAAACATTTGTGTGTGTAGTTTATATATGAACCTGCAAATGTGTAAATACATTACATTTAAAGATTATTTATTTATTTATTTGACAGACAGAGACCACAAGTAGGCAGAGAGGCAGGCAGAGAGAGAGAGAGAGGAGGAAGTAGGCTCCCCACTGAGCAGAGAGCCCGACCCAAGGCTCAATCCCAGGACCCTGGGATAAAGACCCGAGCCAAAGGCAGAGGCTTTAACCCACTGAGCCACCCAGGTGCCCCATAAATAGATTACATTTAGAGTCGCGTTACTCCTTGTTATAGGTTCAGTTAGAGCAATCTTCCTATGTTTTTCTGTGCATCTCTCCCTTTCACCTACCGTAATAAAAACCTTAAAAGATCCAGACTTCTACTTATGTCATTTTATTCAACTACACTTTTGGGTGGCAGCCTGCCAACCAAGGAAACCACAGTCTGAGAAGAATCTCATGTGAGAACTGAAGGGGTCCATAGCACTAGCGGAGAGGAGTAATTGACAGAGGAAAAAAAGACAGCTTCTTGTTGATGCCACGTGAAGACTGAGCTTCCCAATGCCAGCTCTGAGTGAGCTGGCTTAGCGAGCGAGGCTGCGGGGCTCAGGAATTCCAGGTATCTGACAGCCCGCTCTCTTTTCCTGCCTCTGGCTGGAGGCAACTCGCTCATCTTGGCTCCATCTCTGCTGCCTCATTTTATAATGGAGGTAATCATACCTCAAAGGTATGCTCTAATTAATTACTCTTAGAGACTCTGAAAATATAATTGCTAATTATTATAACTGTTAGATCATTAATTCTTCACTCCTTTTTATAGAATTATAATCATCTGTCCAGATTTGCACCCGGTGTCAATCCAGGGATTTGTGGAGACCTCGTTGCCAATTTTTTTTCATAGCTTCTTCATGCTATTGTAGCCCACCCTAAGTGAATTCCTTAAAATATAGAAATCTGAAAGTTGGTTGGAAGTGTTTAGAAAGTTTGGAGTTCTGAGAAGTGGGAATCCAAAAAAGTTAGAAGAGTTTAGATCCCCATAGATCATTGTAACTCAGTAGTGAAATAGCTAAAAATTAGAGACTGTGGGTTTTAAAACCACGTTAAACTTTTTTTTTCCTTCAGTGTGAACTGTATCTTCTGGTCACTGATAAATGTTTATACCTAAGACTAGGCATTACAGTTAACCTAGGTATTCAGCAGGAGGGTCATGTGGGCACAAATAATTTAGCAAATGATGTGTTCTGAAGAGCAGCCCTGGCTTTCATTGTGCAGTCTTTGGTTTGCAACTGTGTGTTAATTTATGAGGAATCTTTTTGTCAGTTTGTAAATTCATAAAAATAATGTGAGTCTGAGCTGAAAATAGTGAAAAGAATATACACTGAGCATTGGTAATTTTTTCTTAATGGTATTGTTTAATTTAACATGTGAGCATCTTATTTTTGTAATTAGGTCATAAGCACTTCAGGAGTAGAAACCATGTGTTGTGATTCCTCTAAAAACAGAGAGATTTAGTGAGTGCTGGCATTATCACCTAGACCAACTGGTTCTTGACCCTGACTCAACTTATAACCAATTGTGAGTCTCTGGTTACTTGGGTAACTGCATGCTGCCTCAGTTTCCCAACCTATAAATGGGAAAAAATACTATTTTCTCAAATGTGCAGGGCTGTTGTGAAGCTTAGCTGACGGGTCCTCTGTAGGAGGGAGTGGATGGTTAAAAGCTTCGTGTGGGCTGGTAAAAATTCAGTTCATTCTGTAAGGTGGTTTTATTTCCGGATGTAAGATTGTCTGTGGAGATGTGCCTTTTGACCTTTCCCCCTCCATTCCTGCCAGGGAGATTTTGCATACTGATAAGAGCTGAGAGTTGACTTCAAAGGAGTTAATGCCAGCTATTTCCAGCTCCTGTGGCCTCTAGCTTCTCCTGGGCTGGCCTTACTGTGCTTGAGGGCCATAGGACCAGCCTCTTCAAGGTAACATCAGCTGCATCACCTTCATCAGGAGAAAAATTTCAAACATTTATTTTCTTTGCAAAAGGCAAGCTTTAGTGGTAGAGTCAATTTACTTCTGAAACGATCTCATTTACCTGAATGAGGAGCACTTATTTATTTTCAGGGTAACTGGTGAGGTTGTATAATTCTCATGTGACAGATGAACCAAACACTCCACTGTAAATTACATTTGGCTGGAGGAAGATGCTCTGGTATGAAACCACGTTTCTGCCTTGCTTACTTGCTCTTCCGGGGTTGGGGCTGGGAGCTGGAGGATTGGTGACTCTTGGATTTACCTAGAAAATGAGAAGCATTCTTTAGGGAAACCAGAAATTGGTGAGTAATAATATCTCTATGTATTTATATAAAAAAGGAGGATTTGGGGATGTGACCCGGGTCCAGCATCTCTCCAGCCTGGAGACTAGAAGCATCACAGAACATGTCAGAGTGGCTTGTGGCATTACAGTTTATTTTCAAAGCCCTTTTGATAATACAGTTAAGCATTTCTCTTTGTTTTATCTGCAAGTTGTCCTTGCCAGCTGCATTAATGTGTCGCAAAGTGGGATTTTTTGTTGTTGTTGTTTCTGTGAGCTCTCTGTCTCATAAAAATTAAATGTGTGCATTCCTGTAACCTGATCTGTCCTCTCCAGTGAAAATCAATGCTTCTTGCCCTTGCTGTGCGAGCTGCAGAGGTCTCCCTCTGTAGTCTGTGTGCTTTATGTGCATTTGTGTATATGGCCTTTCGTCACCCGTGTTTTGGGATGTTTCTGCAACATATCTGAGACCTCAGCGCCGCTACAAACAATCTGTTGGCTCCTCGTGACTAGTCTCCTTGTGTGCTTGATAGAGAACAGGAGAGGGTGTGTTTTTCTCCCCAAAGTGTTCGCCTTGGGGAGTGGGCACAGAACGTGGCCAGATTATTACTTATCTATGTGCTATTCCTTTGGTTGGCAGTAACAAGAACTTCTGAAGAAGATGGGTTTCTGGAGGGGTAACAAAATGTTAAGCCATTGAGTTCCTTTCAGACTTGAATTATACTCTCTTAACTATGCTAAGTACAAAGAGTCTGACTCGCGATGGCCAAGTATTTGCCTGAGCTTAGAGGCAATGATTTTTTCCTAACCAAGTGGAGTTTCCATTACAGTGATAAATGGGACCAGCCCAACCTTTCACAGCAATTATTTATGAGATTTAAAAATGTGTGACCAAGATGATGGGGTTTGTGGGAGCAGGTTGCCTCTATTCTGCCACATAAAATTCCAAAAATGGAATTGTGTACTGTGCTCTTGGGGCAACTCAAAGGTTGTATTAGAGCAAATGATAAACTATTCCTAATTGTCCTTGCCCCAGTTTTAGAAGAGTAAGTATGGGAAGGTCTTCAGATTGGTGAAGTCCAGTCATGATTTTATCTTCCCTTTGGCCTGATGTCACTGAGTCAGTAGGACAGCTTCCCTTGGTGAACTCAGACCTTATTCACAATGTTATGTGATCAGCAGAAAGGATTCTCCCAACCTGAATGACAGACAAGCCCCTGTTAAGGGCCGTGGCTAAAGACTTCATATTACTACCTGTTCACACAGAGGAAATAGATTAATAAATTAATTTGATTAATGCCTCCTATATGCCAGGCATTATGTTAAATACTTTATTTACATTGTTCTATTTAGCAGATGGTGTTGTCTTTAGTCTGATAGGGAAACTGAAGTTTAGAGAGGCTAAAGATTTTGCCCAAGATTATGTGGCTAATAAGTGGCAGAGCTAGCCTTTCTGTCATGGGTGCCTCCCTTCCTTGTGTTCTTAGTTATTGTACTGTATGCATAATTTGAAAAACTTGCCAGGAGAAACCACCATGCCATCTTCTTCAATGAAGCTATCTGTATGGCGAAAATACCATGGCATGCTTGGCTCCATAGATCTTATGTTCATCCCCTTTTGCTAATATGGGACTTTTTTCTTTTAGTTTTATTTGTCACCCCAAGCCCTAATTTTAGTGGCCATGGATTTCAAAAAGTATAATAAAAACATAGGTCATTTCACCTAGCAATAGGACACTGAAGGTATAGTTGGTAATATTGTCCAACTAAATGGAATTGTAACTGTTTTTGTTATTAGTCATCATGTTATGAATAGTTCTATTTAGAGATCCAGGCCTGTCAACTGTAAACCATGTCATTTCGCCCTCCTTCTTCAGTGCAGTCACTCAAGGATGAACATGTTCTGTATTCTTTGTATGATTGCATTTGGGCTTACAGTCCTAAATCTGTTCTGGAACAGAAAAGAGAATAGACATTTGCAAGATTAGAATCTGATAACTTTCAGGCTCAGGGTGCATTTACAAACACTGGCATTCGTCCCTGTGCGATATTTTCCAGTTATCCAAAAAGGCTTTTATTCAGGATCCATTTGTGGTTGGGATGCATTGTGATGCATCATTTATGCAGCGCCTTAAGTGTTTACTGGGTAGAGTGTGCAAGAGACAGAACACAAGAATCCTTCCTAAAGGGTTTGCTGTCTAGAGACATATTGACTGTTATGTAATAGAATTTCACCAAAGAATAGACAGTGCTTAACTCATCCA
This sequence comes from Taxidea taxus jeffersonii, assembly GCA_003697995.1. Taxonomy (NCBI): domain Eukaryota; kingdom Metazoa; phylum Chordata; class Mammalia; order Carnivora; family Mustelidae; genus Taxidea; species Taxidea taxus. The sequence goes on from ML102642.1 coordinate 27,793, forward strand.
TTTCTCGAGAGCTGACGTTCAGGCATTTGACATTTAGATAACCTCAAACGTGCTGAATTGTCTTTTCCCTTCCGATAGACATTCCCAATAAAGAGTAGGTTTTACACTTTAAAAACTGGCAGGAGGTTGGACAGGAATGAGGACATACCAGCAAGGTCTGAAGACAAACCAGCAAGTTACTGCTAAGGGAGGATTTGGGGACAGACTGGTGAGGGTGGACTAGAGACCACTGATTCCCACCTTAAACCATAAAGGACCTCTTTGTTTTCCTTTTTACATTTGACAGATTTTTTTCCACTAGATAAATATTACTTAATTAATTTTCTCTTTAAATTAAAGCATTTATAATTGTCAGTCAGAACTTGTGATAAACATGAAGTGACTTGATGTTACCATCCTGAATCAAAAATTCTAGCCACGTAAAGAAAGTTGACATTTTACTTGGCATGTGAAAGCATTTTTGTGAATGACTAAATGGTTAAATATATGGTAAACTTTTAGAAATACTGAAAATAGAACTGATCTCTGTTACTACTTTCACAAACTGCCTAGGAATCCAGAGACCCCCAAGTGGGGACCAACTGGACCTAGCAATTGCCGTGAATTCCCTTCAACTTCTAACATTCTGTGATTTGTGAACACCATTAAAGCTAATAAAATCAACTCGTTACAAAGGTACATCCAACAGCGAGTTCTGAAATCTAGGTCCAATGTTTTGTGGGGATGGAGGAAGAACCAAACTTAGGTACCTCCAAACCTGGAGAGCAACATAAGGAAGTAGGAATAGTTGTCCTTCGGGTGTGCCCCACAATTTTTCTTGATAAGCAACTAAAAGTAGCAATGTCTACTCTGTTATCCTTGACCACAGACAGTTCTACTTGTGATAAAAACAAAAACCAGACCCTGTATGTGATGCTTTGTCTCCACGTCTGGCATGGGACCTTACCCAACCCTCTAACATAGGCCCCTCATTAGAGGCAGAATGTTCTGGAAAACCAAAGCTGACTGTAACAGATTTTTGTTGGCTGTCAACTGTACCTTGGCTAAAATCTAACCTCCTTGGCTTGATGTATATGGTCTCTGACAGTATGAACCTAATCTATACCCGATCCCTTTCCACGTAGATATTATGAACCTGCTATACCAACATTTTTATCGTAATTGCAACTACGGACCTTTCATAAATCCCACTCTTTACACATGCTGTTCTGCTAACTGGCATACTCTCTCTGCATGATCTCTGTTGGGTAAGTTCCTATGTAATATCTGGCTAAGATAGTACCACTTAATATGTATCAGGCACTCATTTAATCTTTACAATGGAAGTGGTTGCCATTATTGGTTACATTACGCAGAGGAGGAATCTGACTCAGAGTGGTTAATTAAAGTTCTCAGAATCACAGAGCCGGTAAACAGTGGAGTCAGAATTTGAACCTGTGCAGCCTGTTACTTCAGGACCGTCACTCTTTTTTTTTAAGATCTTATTTATTTATTTGACAGACAGAGATCACAAGTAGGCAGAGAGGCAGACAGAGAAAGAGGAGGAAGCAGGCTCCCTGCTGAGCAGAGATACCGATTCGGGTCTTGATCCCAGGACACTGGGATCATGACCTGAGCAGAAGGCAGAGGCTTAGCCCATTGAGCCACCCAGGTGCCCCCGGGGACCGTCACTCTTAACCCCCTAGACTGCCTCTCCCTTACAATGGCTCTGCCATAGGCAAAGGCTTTCCTGCATCCTTCAAGTGGTATTTGCTCTTCCTCTCTTAGGATTTCCAAAGTGCTTCTTAAAGCATCCTTATAATAGCATTTAGCAACTTGCTTTATTATATCTGTCCAGGAACGCTTGTCTATACTCAGATGGATTGGGATTATCTTTCCTTCTAGGACATACTTCTGGGATATGTTGAAAAATGTTTCCTTCCAGTAGGTAGACTTTACCTGTCTCAGGAGTGTGGAACATGCCAACAGGAAAACTTAGAGCTCTCACTTATCACCATCACGTGACAATAAATTGCTTCCAAATCTTGCAGAGATGCCCATGGATTGTGCTGAGCACCCATGTAGTACTCCAGTCCGACAAAGCTGATTTATTTAAGTATAGGTTTGGTGCCCTGTGAGATCTCACCATCTGTGTAAGTTGTGTTTACTTTAAGTACCAGTCAGCATTTTCCTGACTATAGAAAAATGGTGGTTGAACTTAATTTTTAAGTGAAGTCTGTTTAAGAATAATTTGTTAATTACCAGTTGGTTGATTCTGTTTCCTTAAATGAAGGGCTTCAGTTAATATCACATGCTTATTATTCTCATTTGCAGGAAGCTGCTGCAGTGGGGCCCACGCTTTCATGACATATTGTAGTCCTTTTCGATGCTAGCCCCTGCCTGGGCATCTAAATTCATCTTTAGCTAATTTTACAAGCCTGGAAAGTAATCTGATGGTTTACAGCTTTAGGATTGCAAGTTGGAAGCTTAATTTAATAGCCACTTATAAAACCATTTAGGCAAGGATTGGTTATTAGGCCTTCAATATGATGGGGTACATGGAACCATTTGATTAGGCTGATTCTTTGAAATACTGAGAATTGGAGTTAGGACCATTTGGGCTGAAGGTGGTCCCTCAACTACACATAAGACAGGATCCAAACCTGGCTGTGGGGTGGCTTGGAGTCCAGTGATTTTTTTCTGGTATGAAGGATATGTTTGGCAGCCTACTGGAGAGGTCCAAGGAGGCTGGCCATGGCCTTCAGAAAAGAACACCTCAAGGTTGGGTGAATCTGGATGTGTAATGGTTTTATAAATGTTTTGGTTTCAATAAAATCCCAAATGTATTTTATCAATGCATTTTCCCCCCTTAATTTTTAGACCCTTGTGTATTTTAAGGGAAATTCAGTCCATATGTTTTTGATTCATTTATACTTAACTCATCAAAATGTTGTTTTCTAAGAGTCATTTGGTGTCCAAGAAGACTTTAGAGCTTGATTTAAATACCTTCCAATGTTCTTTTTCCCTTCCTTTTAAAAATAGAAAGCCATCTACTCTTGGCAAAACCTAAATGCAAACACACCAAAAGTTTGCATTTGGTTGAGAGCTTCAAGCCCATAAGGCTGTTAAGCTGGGCCAGATGCATTCACCAGCTCCTGGTAATATGTGAGCTCCGTTACTCAAAAGCACAGAGAGATCTTTACCTTTTGATAATCTCTAGTGGCTGTGCACATAGAAAGAAATTCTAAAAAATAAAATGTCTGCTATTTGCTAAATCTTTGCTCTTGAGAAAGCCATTTAACCTCCCTTAGCTTCAGTTTTCCCATCCTTAAAATTGGGTTCATACCTGTCTTTTCTACCTCCCAGAATTACAGAGAGGGTTAAGAGAGCTAATGTAAAAGTACTTTGGAAAATACAAATACCTCTGCAAATAGAGTCACATCTCATTTTTTTCTTTCTTTTTTTTTTTTTTTTAAGATTTTATTTATTTATTTGACAGACAGAGGTCACAGGTAGGCAGAGAGGCAGGCAGAAAGAGAGGCGGAAGCAGGCTCCCTGTTGAGCAGAGAGCCCAACTCGGGGCTCGATCTCAGGACCCCGGGACCATGACCTGAGCCGAAGTCAGAGGCTTTAACCCACTGAGCCACCCAGGCGCCCCCACATCCCATTTCTTGATGTCGTTGTTCTTTGAATAAAATAATAAGTGCATGTTTTTTATGTGCTAAACACTGTGTTAAATATTTCACAGACTGCTATTTTTTTTTCTTTAAAGGTTTTATTTACTTATTTGACAGAGATACAGTGAGAGAGGGAACACAAGCAGGGGCAGAGGGAAGGGGAGAAGCAGGCTTCCTGCTCAGCAGGGATCCTGACACGGGGCTCAATCCCAGGAACCCGGGATCATGACCTGAGCCAAAGGCAGACGCTTAATGATGGAGTCACCCAGGTGCCCCAACAAGCCACTATCTTGTTTAGTCATCGTAGTACCTGGTGAAGGGTATATACTTTTAATTTCGACATTTGAGAAGATAAAACTCCTCTGCATAGTTTACTCAAGGTCTTATAGTTTGTGAGTAGAAGAACCAGAATATGAATCTGGCTCTTTATGGATTTTAACCACGAAGTTGCATAGTGTGTGGTTGAAACCATATTCATCACTGTACAGTTGGGACCCAGTATCAAAGTTTATCTTGAGTCATAACCAAGTCTCCTCATATTGTTATGACCACTTATTCATACTTTTGATTATATTCTCTTACTGAATAATTGGAGTAGGTGCATGTATGAGGATATGCTCTTTGAAAAAATACATATGTATTAAAAGATCATTCATTACATAGGATAGTAATAGAAGCTACTTTTAATTGAATATTTACTTTGGACCAGACACCGTGGAGCTTTGTACATGCTTATCTCGTTTAAGGTGCACAACACTATGAGGTAGAGTGTCAAGATCTATGAAGATCTGGGATTTTACTGTGCATGAAAACTAATCACTTAGCCTGCAAGTTTCCTGGAGGCTGGTAGAAGGGATGGGATTTCTGGGATGGTAACAAAGTTCTTTATTACTTAAGGCAGGCAAGCGGCGGTGGCTTCATCTTGCCATCAGTCTCCCTGGCCCCAGGTCCTGCAAAGGTGACGTGGAGTGTGGCCCAGGGGGAAGCTGAACGTGCATGGAGTTTAGAAATGCGGCTTGGAGTTTAGAAATGCCGATCTCTGTTGTGGTAAGCCTCCTTGCCTGACCTTTGCCCCCTTGGGAGAGAATATGTGAATATACTGGACAGTAAGCAAACCTGCTTTCTGCCTCAGAGGGACACACTAAGTCTACCTTCTGAGATTGTTCACCATAGAAACATTTTTGAAAAGATTCTGAAACAAAAGTTTCTGTTTCTCAGCTGTATGTAATAGTAAGAGATCCAAGGAGAATTTTCTTCCAACAGTTATTATCTTCATTTTATGGACAAGGAATGTGGGCTTGGAAAAGTTAAGTCGTTTATTCACTCCAGAAATGTTTATTGAGCATGTGTGTATATTAAGGTCACATAGCTAAGAGGTTAAGAAGAGGCGAGTCAACACAGGCTCCAAGCCGTTAACTTGTATCCTTCGCCTCTTCCAAGCCACGGGCCATCTTGCTTCCCTACCTAATGACCAATGATAGAAAACAGAAATGAACTTAAGATGATAATGACTTTTTGGAAGAAGTACTTCTCCAGCCATCAGGTTCTCCCTCCACAGCTTTGACCCAGCCCTAGACACCCAAATGCAGTAGGGTTGCGTGCAATGTGGGAGTGGTAGTGGTAGATTCCCAAAAGTCAGAATGGCATTTTGAGATCATATTTAGCAGCACACAGAAGACCGTGGTGCTGGGTCATTGGAAGTTAGATGCAGTGTGAATAATTTTGTTCTGGAAAATTCAATTTCATAACTTGGAAATAATTTGGTTTCTATACAAAATCCAGAAGGTTCTTTTTCCTGGTTGCCCCCTCCACCAGTCATTTATCCGTCTTTAATGTTTGTATAATGATACCTTTAAATGGCTTGTGGAAGGTTTTTGTAACAACTATGCTAGCTTGTGAGATTCCTCTTGATGTGTGTCTGAGTCTATATATCAGGAAATATTCAGTGATTAAGAAGTTGGAATCCAGGGAGAAGAAAAAGTCTTGGCAACAATATGACTAGAAGTATCTTTTCAAAACAGAGAGGTCTTCTCCACCCTACAGAAAGGCCTTCCAGGCTGCAGATTCTCTTCTCTCTCAGTAGGAGCTCCTGAGGGAACTAGTTTGCCAGTTTTCTGAGGAAAATAATAAAGGTGGACATGGAGTGAAGAGGGTTGGTAGCTAGTTTTGAACTGTGGTGAGGAAACAGTGAACCCTTAGCTGGTTAACCACTGTCCCTTTTAACCAAGTATCTTCAGGGGAAACATTCTTCTACTGACATCTCTGTCAGAGGAGAAGCTGTACCTTAAAAATAAATAAGTAAACAAAAAAGAAGTAGAAGAAGAAGAAGGAAAGAAGTCTGACTTCAGCTCGTTTAGCCCTGCCACCTTGTTCATGGATTAACCTAGAATGGTGAGAAATTCTCTGCTGTTGGCCTGCTCCTCAGCCCCTGAAGCAATTGGCCCTATTTCCTGAGCTTATTTCAACTCCCTTTGATGCCAGAGAAAATCTAATTAGTGAAGAATTTGAAAGAAAGAATTTTTGAGAGAACTCTGCCACCCCAAACCCACAGCAGAGTGGGGACATGACTTTTCCCTGTGAGGCTATCACTGTCAAGGTTTTTTGTTTTTTGTCTTTTTTCCAAACCCTAAATGTTAAACAAGAAGAAAAGGTGATACAGAAACTCTCTGTGATGGAGCCAGGCCCCTTTCACAACAGATGATTCTAGAGCCATCTATTGTGCAAAAGAATTCTCTCTTCAGACAGGCTCTGTCTATCTGATTTTAGACCAGGCTGCAGAAAGAGGAAATTCCTTTGTGTACCTCAACAGCGAAGTCCTATAGAAGAAGAAAACGAGAATCTTTGGGGAAAGGGTTTTATTTAAGAATGAAAGTAGGCTTCAGAAGCTGGTATTCTCTCAGGGTACTTTTACGGTAAGGGAGTGGTTGCTGCTTTGCCCCATCTGCCAGTGGCTTCTGCATGGCAGTGGCAAAACCACCTCAACAAACAAAACCAAGCAAAAACCCACTAAAAACATGTGAAGCGTTACTTCCATAATTCCTCGGTTCTTCCTCTTTCTCCCAATTGGAGCCTTTCGAACCGCCTGGGCGCCTTTCCTTGAGGGAATGATGAAAGATGCCCCCAAACACATGTGGCTCCAAAGGAGCCTTCAGTGCCGATCCTCTTCCCCTCCCACTCAGTCCCTTCCGACCGTTCTGCCCATGGTTTCCTTGTTGTTGTTTTTGGTTGATCTGTTTGTTTTGGGTTCCCCTTCCTCCCAGCTCAAGGAAGCCGTACACACACACTGGAGCATTTGGGGCTGACTTGGCAGGATGATGTGGCTGCCGACAGCTTCCAAAATATGACACCAGTGAAAATATGAACCAAATGTTCCTTGTATGCTAGGGTGTGAAGTCTTCATTGCGCCTCTCTCTCTGAGAGCCGAGAGCATGAAAGAACCAGACAGTTTTGGGTCTTGGTTTTTGCTCTGCCTCTTAATAACTGGATGACATCTCTGAGCATAGTTCTTGATAAAATAGCAGTCATCTCCCCTGCTTCCTAAGGGTGCCTGTGGAGATAAACAAAGTCATTTATGGAGTGCCTGCTGCAACGTGCCAGGCAGTGTGAGCTGCAGTAGCTTCTCTACTGAAGCATGGGCACCTCAGAGGCATGGCCATTCCTTATTCCCACATGGGCCAGACAGTAGAGTCTGGGCTTGGGTCTTGACTCTGTTCCTTGCCAGCTCTGTGACCTTGGGAAAGTGTCTAACCTTTCACGTGGGAAAGTAGAGATTGCCATGCTATCTACCTCAAGGAGTTCTTCTGGAAGCAAATAAGGAGACACATGTAACCCAGGGCTTGGAAGTCCCTCCGTGAATGTCAGCAGTGGTTATCTCTGTACGTATAAGCTCGGTGCCTGGCACATATAGGTTTTTTTTTTTTTTTTAAATGAAATCGTACGTAGTAAATGCTCAACAAATGCTAGCTCCATTTTCTGTAACCCTTCGACAAGTCTTCCCGTTCACGGATGACAGGTTATGATGGCATGTTCCATTGCAACTGATCCTAAGAAAGGAAGATAGTGTTCTTCCAGAGGGAGTTTAACCCTGAATGGTCCTGTCATATGTGTTTATTCTTTTTATCGCTATAAACCTACAAAGGGGGAAATGCGGACCAACCAACTCTGTGCCTTAGGGCATTCATCCCCTTAATGTAGCCTTAATGTAGCTTTAATTGAACCCATCCTCAGTGATCCTTCACCGTGTTTGTGGTAGAGATAAAACAGTGCCCGAGAATGTTCACTTGGCATGTCCCTGGAACACAGACCCCACACATGCCCCTGCTGGGGGTGGGGAGTGGGAGGTGTATGTTTGTGTGTGTTTGCAGGATGGGGGCCTCAGAGCTAGGAGAGCAAGATAAAGAAGTTGATGACTCAAGGGTCTTTTATTTTCCCTGGCATTTCCAAAAGGTGGCTTCTTATTACACAACTAGCTCACATTCCTAGCCAACCTCAGGCACACCTCAGGCCTTCTCTTCTTCCCGTTGGCTCCTTCCTTTGACTTGGAGAAGATATTTATAAAGATTGGAATCTACTAAAGAAAGAGACAAGAAGCAGCAAGAAGCCATTTCAGTGAGTGAACTTTTTTGGGGGGTGGTATATGTGTGGTTTCATTTTTATTGCTTCCAACTGTTTTTCAGATCTGCTTAATTTATTGTTGGACACCTCAGAGTTCCTTTGGCTCTGACAAGCTCCCTGGCCCCCAGGCACTTCATTCCCTGGACTATACTTCCCATCTGGGCCCGGGAAGCTTGGTTGGTTATATGGAGCTGGTGGGTTTAGCTGGAGATTTTGCCACCTCCTTCATGTGTCTTTCGGAGGACTTTTCAGATATTGAAGTGGGCCCTTCACCTTGTAAATTTTTTGGATTGCTTGACTGGTTGCCAGTTATGACTTCTGACAACATGAGAGCCCTGAATCTTCTTGTTGATTGATCCCCAGGGAGGGTTGGTGGGAGGGGGATTGATAAACGGAAGGGTTTATCCCTGGATTTGCTTTCAAATCCTGAAACAAAAACCAAAACCTAACAACCAACATGTGAAGTATTTCTTTCAAAATTACTTGGTTCTGTTTTCAGGATTTGAGTGGGAACCCAGAAACATGGGCCCTGGGCCCTGGTGGCATTAGAGATGATCTAGGCTAGCCTTTTCATTTTACAAATGTAAAATGAGGCCCAAAGGGGTTAAGAAGTAGCATGCCCCTGGTCACACTGCTAGGAACAGAGCCATGGCTGGGACACAGGCCTTATGTTCACTTCTTTGGGCTTCTTTCTGCTATTCTCTGCTCATACATCTATCATTGGCTGTGGCAGAAATGAAACTTTGGCTTCTTAACCAATTCTTAACCATTCCCCAACCCCTCTTACTTCCTTTAAAATGACATTTTCCTGCTCTCAATCTTGGCTGAATTTCTTCTTCTTCCCTCCTCCTCTTCCTTGTAAAAAGTGTATATGGAGGCAAAGTAGAAGAACTGAAGCTAAAAATGATTATTTCTGGCCACTTGCCAGAGGTAATCTTTTCTAACTGGTCTTGTTTCTGTTTTTGTTTTTGGAAGTGACTGCCAGACTGTAAATAACACGATTATATCCATGTTTCTTTCTTTATCATATTTTTGCTTCATCTACGGAGTTTCTGACTTCAAAATAGGACTTGAGCTCTATCCCCACTCTTCTCTCAATGTTCCATTATTACATTTACTCCTTCTGTTGGCTGCCCCTGCCTTTAAATTATAACTTGTGTTGTGAATTATAACTTGTGTTGTGATGAGTGCTGGGTGTTGTATGTAAGTGATGAGTCCCTGCTTCCTACACCTGAAACTAATAATACCCTGTATATTATCTAATTGGAATTTAAATAAAAAATTGGAAGAAAAAGCCCTGTAACTTGCATGTTCCCTTTGTGTCCCATCAACTTCCAATGAATTCCTTTTTTTTTTTTTAAAGATTTTATTTATTTGAGAGTGAGAGAGTGAATATGGGAGGGGGCAGTTGGGGGGGGGAGAGGAAGAGCAGAGGGAGAGGGAGAAGCAGATGCTGCACTGAGCGTGGAGCCGGACCCGGGTCTCCATCCCACCACCCTGAGATCATGACCTGAGCCAAAATCAAGAGTTCTCTGAGTCCTCTGAGGACCTCTTCCTTATCCTACTCCCTTCCACATTCCAAACCTTTTGTCAGTGCCATAGCTACTTTCATGTTGTTCTTTCATGTTGTACTTTCACTGCTCTGTTTTCTGTTTTTGGTAATGTTAAAAGTTGAAAATCAATGAATAGCACGTATATATTATGACTGCAGTTTTTGTTTATTGCTCGGTCATATTACATATTTGGTTCCTTCTCGAGAGGACTTAAATGTTATTCATTCCTTGCCTGTCTCACAGGAATATTCCTAACATCAAGGTCATGATAGCCTTTTTAAAATGTTTCATTGGTTGCTTAAAATTGTTTGACCAAGGTTAGTAACTGTCAGTTTCTCCTAAAAATGTTCCTGTCGGCCTTCCCTCTGTTTAGTTTTTTTTTGTTGTGGTTGTTCCCTTACTTCTTTCTCTTCTCTCCTTCTAACACTTCACAGTGATGTAGAGCGAAATACTGCTGAGTTTTCTTAGACTTTGGAACTGTTAGAATTTAAAGACCTGGTCCTTGAAGTAAGTTCAGCCAGTGATGAGACCGCATCTTTGGTCTTCCTTCAGACCACGGGAATGAAATCATATGTGCCCCACAGTAATAAAAGAAGCTGCCATTTTGGAGAATCAGTTGGTTTTGCTGATGAGCTTCATTTTGTTTGTCTATTTATTTATTTTTGGTCTTCTCTTCCCAAAGGAGGATGCCAGTATAGTACATGCTGTTTGTTTGATGGGTCCTGTTGTGAGTGATAATAATGATTCTGATGCTTTCTCTTGGCCCAAGATAATAAAAGCCCAAGGGCAATTGTAATGTGCCTAACTGGGTTTTAAATCAATTAGTGGGTATCTAGGGCTTTATATAATACGTCACCAGAAACAGCTACTTAAGGAAGAGCCTGGAAAATCTCAAAAATTATCCTGGTTCAAAAGGGTGATGCCTGCTATTCTAAACTACTGCTCTGATACTCAAATTGTATGTTATGTGAAATATTAAAAGAGATAATTTACCAAGCTTACAATTTCTCATGCTGAAGAAAATACACCATTAGGAAATGCCTAACATAGATTAGAAAGGGGTATTTGCAACAACTCAAATGGTTGACGTTAAACCATAATTTCCCCCAGATAATGGATTCCCGTGCCAGCTGAATTTGCTCAGCCAGAGCTCCACCTCATCATAGCTTTCCTTCCCCTTCTCCCTGTCTGTCTGTGGACCTTGGATGAGGGACGAGAAACCTGGGGAGCAGGAGATGAAAACTGGCCCTCTCAATTTGTCTCAAGTCTTAGCGAACTGTTGAAGATGGGTTGTAACATCTATACTCTGCAATCAATCTGTCCCTTTGAAATGGTAATTTTCTGTTTAATATGATGGGATATTTGGAGTCATGGATGAGGAGGTAGGCGCAGATCCCTAAGGTATTATAACCCTGGGAGCGGGGAGCCCCTGCTATGTGGTGAGTAGACACTATTTGTGACTGTAGCGGATGCCAGGTCTGTAAGGGAGAACCCAGCTCTTTCTTTGTGCCTCCAATCAGGATGATTTAGACAAAAACAGTAATCAATTCTCCTATTATGCTTCACAAGTACTAATACTAGCTGTGATCTGAAGACCTTTATAGGAGTCCGTGGCAGGGGTGTGGGGTGCACAAAGGGAAGAGAGGAAAAAAATACAGTTGGGAGGGCCCTTGTCTGGAAATCTCTGTCCTGAGGGAACATCCCCTTATTTTGTGCATTTATTAAATAAATATTTATTGGAAAGTAACTAATCTGTTTTGTGGCTGGCATCTAACATTCCTCAGACTTAAAGTTATAGCAGCTATGTTAGGCTTTCTGTAAGCCTTTCTGTGGTTTGGGCACAGACAAGTAGGACCCAGGGTGTTCTGGTCTTTTACAGTTGACCTGGATTCCAAAATGTGTGTGTGTGTGTGCGTGTGTGTGTCTGAAAAATTAGTATTAGGTGAAGCTGGTTGTGGGGCTGCAACTGAGAAATAGTGGGATCTGAATTTACCCAGAGGTTTCATGGTGTGTGTGTGCATGTAGGTCCTGTGGCTATACCTCGAGAGGGGCCAAGGGAGGTCAAGATTATGTGTGCACAGAAGTACGGCATTCTTATATGAGCATCCTTGTTCGGGTACCAGTCTCTAAAGAGTGTTGCTAACCTGGTCTTTCCTTCCTGGGTCCTGGGAACTTTATAAATAACCCTTTATAAATAAGGGTTGGGCTTAGATACAATTCAGTTGCCTTACCTTAAAAAGAGGGGAGGATCCCTGAGTTGGCATTCTTGACTCACCTTCATAGGGTTTCCCAAACAGATCATGTATTTTGAGGTCTACACATATCTGAATTTATACATCTACAGCAATTCCAAGTTATACGTAAGTGTTGTTGCTGCATGTTCTGTTGTTAGCTGCCAGTTCCTCTCGACACGGAAATAGGTCTCTGCCCCCACCTTCTGCTTTTCTTGCATCATCTGTTGGTCTACCTCTGAGTCACTCCAGCCCATTTTGGACCTGTGATTTCTTCCTGTCATGGATGTTACTGTACATAGTCTCAGCTTTTTGCCTGCTGTTGCTCAGTCACGTTCCCTCATTCCACGTCTTCTTTATCTCTAGCTCCATCAGATCCAAATGATCCACCTTTAGAAAAATACTTTATAATAAACTGTTACAATCTTTTCTTTTCCAAGATTTTATGTATTTATTTGAGAGAAAGAGAGAGAGAGAGAGAGCATGAGATGGGAGAAGGTCAGAGGGAGAAGCAGACTCCCCGCTGAGCAGGGAGCCCAATGTGGGACTTGATCCTGGGACTCCAGGATCATGACCTGAGCCAAAGGCAGTTGCTTAAACAACTGAGCTACCCAGGCGCCCTAAACTATTACAATCTTGCAGTGAATCTTGTAAATTATAAACCTACCTTAGGGGGCCTGGATGGCTCAGTTGGCTAAGCATCCAACTCCTGATTTCAGCTCAGGTCGTGACTGTAGGGTTGTGAGATCCAGCCCCATGTTGGGCTCCACACTGGGTGTGGAGCCTGCTTAAGATTCCTTCTCTCCCTCTCCCTCTGTCCCTCCCTGGCCCTCCATCCCTGCTCTTTCTCTCTTGAGAAAAAAATAAAAAATTACCATCCTAGACACATGATTAAAAAAATGCCCCAAATATAAGGTAATACAGACATGAAATAAATGTAATTTTAATAAAATAATATGTATTTACAGCATTCAGGATCCTAACAGGAAGGAGATTCCACGGTAAAGAGTTTAACTGAAAAGACTTGTGAAAGTGAGGACAGGGTTCTGGGAACCAGCCAAAGATAGTGAGGGACCAGAGACTAGGGACAGCTAGAAGCTGTTTTAACCCCTAAGCCTGCAGATATCCCGTGAACTGGAGCTGGAAGATGGGAGGAAACAATGTCCAGACCGTAGGATGAGGAGGGAGGAGAGTGAGGAATATAAACTCTCTCCTCGAACCCTCTGATCTCTTGCCACTGCCTCTCATTGGCTGAGTGCTGGAAGCAGAGGGCAAAGGAGCCTGGGAGAGGCACTCCATCGAGTTCAGCCTCCTGATGCAGGAAACAGAACAGAGGAAGGCAGACAGTGGATCACTGGGGCAAACGGAGAAAGCAGCACAGCATTTTGGTGCTACTACTCTGGAAGACTTAATTAACGAAAGGTCGAGTCCTTGCACCTTTGTGTAGGATTACCCTGTACATATGGGAACGTGACAGATGTATGGCCTTGTGTTGGCAACTCTGATATTCTTAGGTGATGAACAACTTACAGTAAAATTCCAAATGAAAACAATCTTCTCTTTCCAGGTTACATTTCTAAAAATGCCATCATATATTAAAATCATACAAGGGGCATCTGGGTGGCTCAGTTGGTTAAGGGTCTGCCTTCGGCTCAGGTCCTGATCCCAGGATCCTGGGATTAAGTCCCATATTGGGCTCCTTGTTCAATGGGAAGCCTCCTTCTCCCTCTGCCTGCCACTCCCCCTGCTTGTGCTTGCTCTCTATTTCTCTCTGTCACAAATAAAATCTTTAAAAAATTTTTTAAAAATCATGCAAAAATACATTTAGTTGATACTTATAAAATGGAGTTAGCTTCTCATATAATTTTCAGTGTCTTTTTTTCTACATGAATGGCATTTGAGAGTTGGGTGTGTGGGTGCAAGGCGAGGAGAGTCTTGTCTATTACTGGACAGTTGGCTTCCCTGACCCCCACCCAGTAAATGCCCCCAGTTTTCTTCCAGTTGTGGCAAAAAACAAAACGAAGCACCCAGCAATTTTAGAGCGCTCTAGGAGTGGGGCCTATCCTACTATGAGCCATTGCTCTAGATACGTCTGGTGCCATTGACTAGGTCATCACCCGTGAGACCCTTAGGGGTGCAGGTTTCCTCCAGAGCAATTGGAGTAAAACAAAAGAAAAGCTCTGTAAATGAAAATGCCACCTTCTTCACCTTGCTGGTTGGGGTGAGTGGGGTTTTATAAACCTTGCTGGGAGAGGATATGGGTCAGGCTAGTGGCGGAGACCCTCCTCTACTTCCTGTTCCTGTAGAAACTTCCAGATCACATCTCTCCTAACATGTTCCCATCCCACATACTCTCCCCCTGTGGTTGTAGCTAAAGTGGCTCTACCTCTGCTTCCGAGGCATTCGATTAGCCTGAAGGTTGGCTTCTGACACTTGTGATGGCAGGCACCAGCACCAGAGTCTCTGCTTCTTTGTCATCATTGAGCATTTCTCAGGCTTCTCCCACTACAGCCCTCTGACATTCTCCCTCCTCATCTGTGTTGGCCGTGTTGCCCCCTGTTACCACCTCACAACATCTGTGGCTAGCACACCTCCACCTGAGCCTGAGCAGAGGGGCCAGTCTGTGTCATGATTGGTCATGGGCCATGACCCGTCTCACTGGGGCTCCTCCCTCCCCTTACTTATTACTATGATGCTCATTCATCAGCGTTTGTGTCTCAGGGCCCCCAATCCCACTGGAGTGAATCATATTCCCGACGAATGCTGTTAAGCATGTGAAGTTCCTTTCTGGAGGACTGAGATGCCAATATGCCAGTACTGTTCTATAGCTTGAAAGAGCTGGAATGCCACCCCAATGGTATTTTCATCCCTGGGAGGATCTGGCCCATTATAGTGAAATGTGTTTGGACATAGAGTGGGTCGGCCACAGAGGACCGAGCATACTGACCCCCACTTCCACAGCCCTTTCTTTATGGGTGCTGAAGAGATTCCCTTATAGTGGCTTTAGCACCTCACTTCGCTGGTCCGCAAATGGGGTTCCCGTGTAGTTGTGCAGTGGCATCTGACCATCCCACTAACATGCATCTAGACATACTTTAGTTCTTTTATTTTTCAAAAATTTTAAAAGATTATTTATTTTAGAGAGAGTGAGAGAGTGTGTGTGTGTGCATGAGCAGGAGGAGGGCAGAGGGAGAAGGAGGGAATCCTCAAACAGACTCCCCGTGGAGCCTGATGCGGGGCTCGATCCCAGGACCCCAAGACCATGACCTGAGCCCAAACCAAGAGCCAGATGCCCAACCAACTGAGCCACCCAGGTCCCCCTCCCAACTTTAGTTCTTCTAATCAGATATTGAACAGCAGCTTTAAGCATAGCATTTGATAGAGGAAGCACATGGGAGGTAAACCTGCCTCAAGTCATCAGTTATGTGTGTTGGCATTAAAATTGTTCGCTTACTAGTAGGCATCTGTCAATCCTTGGACGTATTTGGAAGTGCCTATTATGTGGGCTAAACTCCATGGAGCCACAGAGATGGACAAGGATAAAAGTGCTTCCTATCTGGTGGGGGACTCTGGTGAGCAGATGGAGTGTTTTATTACGATTCGGGAGTGGACAAGGTGGGGCATGGGGAGTCGAGGTTTTCTTATGGTGACATTTGAACCAAGCTTGAAGGTGAAACCAGATTGTAATCAACATAGAGAAAGGGAGGGTACCACTTACAAGCATGAGAAGAATGTCATTTGTAAATTAATTGCTAAAAATGCATGGCAAGAGATTCAGGATTGCAGAGATGTAGGATTGATGCAACTGTGAGTCTTCAGGGGATGAATGTCAAGGCTGGACAGCAGGAGAGTGCCTTGACTGCCCTGCGAAAGAGCTCAGACTAACTTTGGGGTTTTGATGCTTCAGGTGGACATTGAAGAGGGGGCAAAGCACTGTCAAGCCAGGGTTCTGGGACTATCACAATGGGGGAGTGTGAAGGAGGGATTCAGGAGGTCAGCAGTCAGGAAGGAGATGTTTAGTAGGCTGTTGTAATAGCTCTGGCCATGAGGATACAGGCTCGTGGATACCAGTGGAGAGCTGTGTGCATTTTATTTCTTTCTAATAGTGGAGGGATGGCCGATGCCTATGTAAAGGGTGTTACTGACCTGGTCAACTTTGAACCTCCGCAGTCTCAGTGAGGCCAGGCCACACAGAGGACCGCATTTCCTGTGCCCTCTCGCTGGTGTTGGGGAGGAGCATGGGCTATAATCCATAGAGTAAAACCATCAATGGAATTCAGGTTGTTCTTAGGCAGTCTGCTGACTTAATGTTCTTTACCAATACCTAGAGTTTACAGTCCCATCTTGGGTGGGGGGATAATTTCCCTCTGAAGGGTGTACTAAAGAGAAAGGCTGAGAGGATTGATTTTTTTTCCAAAGAATCCATAAATATTTACATAAGTGCAAGTTACAAATCTGTGGCTTTGAGATTATTGAATTTCACTGCTTTTACACCCACAGCATATAAATTTCCAGCAGGCATTTGCTGGTGGTGAATGCTCAGTCTTTGGAGAATTGTCTCCTAGTTTGTTTCCTTCGCTCTCGGAAAACAAATCTCCCCCTGTGCTGTTTTAATGCTCTCACTTACGGTTATGGATTGGTCACTGACAGCCGTGTGACGATGGTCCTCGGTGGAGGGATCGTCACTGTGATGGACTGCCCACTAATGGGGGCACTACTCCCTGAGCCAAGAGGCTGCTTTTAAAGACCCTTTTGGTAGCACAATAATTCTCCCCAGCAGAGAGCCCTAGATGGTGGTACAGTTCCAAAGTCTTTGTGCGGTTCTTGGGGAAAGGGGAAAAACTCTAAAGATCATGTCCCTTTAGCAGAAAGGCAGGTTAGCAGGTCTTTTGAAAATACGGGTGTTGCGTCTGCTCTCTCCCACATGGTCAAAACTCACCTATTTTATTCTCGGGCCTCTCTTAACAGAACTGTGCCTGGAACATGCTCTCTTCTTGTTTGGCTGAGTAAAGCTCTCTGTTTTACGACCGCTAGGTTTTGGACTGCTTTACTGATCTCAGGAATGCAAGTCTGTCTTTGCTGACTAGCAGATTGCTGAGCGTGCAAGGGACAGGGCCCTCTTTTGTGTCCTGCAGGTGGCAGGTAGTCTGTACACCTTCGTGGAATTGGGGACTAGTTGACCCGAGAGTAGTTTCTCTCTGTCTCATGCCCCTCAGATTTGTTTTTCAATTTGAGAAGGTGCTACACAAAAAGTAAACAAAATGAATGAAAACTATTCCTGGTAATGGACTATGCTAGGGACTGGATTTTATGTGCATATGCCTGGGTCTGATAGATACATACAGAAAAATTTGTTTGTAGAAGACTGGCTTTCAGCCAGAGAAACAAAGGGACCATTTCTTCTTGCCTTGGGACTCCGCTGAGTACAACCTAGTCACCAACAAAGGTGGGATCGGTGGCAAGTGGGCTTAGAAATGGGGTCTCATCCTGCCAGCCCATTGAGTGAATGGGAAGCCTGGCACGTGGCAGTAACTGGTCACCATCCTCATGAGAGATTTGCAATAGGGACCCAACCTGTGGGGGCAGGGTTTCCCAACAAACAGGCACAGTAGGACTGCGGAGCGCATGGTGGCTTTTGCATCGGATTTGGGGCCATTGGAGAGGACTCCAGGCCTGGAAAGGGGGCGTGAAAGGGCAGGGCAAGACCCTGACCTTGAGAGGAAGTGGTGTTACTAATTAGGCCTCTAGAACTGCGAGACAAGACCTAGAGAAGTCTAGAGTTGGAAGTCTCGCTTTCTGGATATGCAGAAGCCCTGATATTTAAACTGGGGTGGAAGATTAGGACACGGCAACAGTGAGACGAATGAGACATCCTTAGTTCAGGGGATAGCTCCTTAAAGAACCATTCCATCAGATCAGGCTTAGCTTTGGGTCTTGGGGGGAAGGCATGAGGTTGTGTCTTATTTATTTTGTATCCTCTAGCACCTAACAAGATGCCTGATCGTATAGTGTTTACTAAGTGAGTATTAGTATTGCAATGTGGGTGGCTTGGGTGGTGTTTTAAAAATTTAAAAAAAATAAATGAAAAGTTATGTAAAGCTGGATTCAGATTTACAGGAACATTATAAAAAAATGCTTTTCACTCCTGTTGAGATTGTAAAATTCCAAACCTAGGCAGACAGGAAAGGGTAGTGTCAAGAGAGAGGTCCTGAATTTATTTGGGAGGCTGGGTAGCCCGGTAGAAAAAAACACACGGGCTGTGGTCTCAGAGTGACCTGGGTTTGAATCTCAACTTTGCAAGGACTGTGTAATCATGGATGATGACTTCACCTCTCTGAGCTCAACTCAGTCACCAGTAAAATATGGATGCTGTTGCATTCCTGGAAGGGATGTTGTGGGAATTTAGTGAGGTAACACGGGTTCAATACTTAGGTGGTGCCTGAGACCTAGTGGCCACAGGAATAACAATTTCCATAGAAATGCCTACAGGAACCATGAAGGAGGGAGGCAAGAGGCTTTTAATGCCTTGCTGTGGGATGTGATGACCCCGGTGGGCCTGGTCCTTATGCTCCCTGAGTGATGCGATTCTTGCTGAGGTAATGGGCTGGGTCGATGTCATGCAGATCTGATGACAGAACACCCACACCCTGTCACCCTCTCTGCCAAGATGGGCTGTGCTCATTCGAGCCTCCACTCCCTTGCTGACTGCTCTGCATGAACACCCCAGTGGAATCTGGCTTTATTGGCGTCCTGGAAAAATGAGCATGGGTGTCTTGCCGTGGTCACGTTTCTAGAGAGGCAGCCCCTCTTTGGACCTGGCATTCAGCCGCCTCTGCCGTCCCCACCCCTCTCATCCCTCATCCAGGCTTCCAGTTTTCCTGTTTCATCAGTCAGAATCTGAGCTTGCCTCTTGATGATACTTTCGTCTGTTCGGAGGAGGGAGAAAACACTGAAAATAAGAATGAGGAAAAGGGGCCTTTGTTTTTCCCTTGCCAGGGCCCTCAAGAAGTGAGATTCGTTGTTGGATCAGATCATGTAGCACTGGTGTTTCTGATCAGGTTGCCCGTAAAGGCAAGGACCATTGGCAATTTTAGGTCCTGAAATCTTACCATCATGGGTTGCATTAAATCCCCTCTTCTATGCTCTTGTCCTCCCCCCCGCCCCTGCCCCAGGCAAAGCAGAGGGCAGGCCGGGTACACATTTTTGGATGAGCTGACTGATGTGTTCTACTGAAAACAAGTCCGGGCTATGGTCAGGTGGGAGGGTGGGCTGTCATGGTGGGAAGTGTACAGTCCAGCTTGGGTTTGTGTTTGGCCTCCCCTTTGCCCAGCTCAATGACCTTGTCCTTGCGGGGTCCTGGTGTCATGAAATAATTTTTACTGGTTGTTCAGTAGGTTCCTGGCCCTGAACAGATACTTTACATATGTTATTTTGTTTAAACCCATTGCAGTCTTATAAAGTATATGTCATTATCCCCATTTTATGGTAAGGAAAATGATACTCAGAGAAGCAAAGTAAGTGGCTCAAATAGCACTTTGAAGATGATGATTTTTCTATAGCTGTAGTCTCTGTCACCGATGCTGTGTCTTCTATTGCTATTGCGCTTATGAAACCTCACTACCTGCTAATTACCATGGTCCCACTACATTCTTGTGACCTATAAAGACATCTAACCTCTCTGTAAAGTAAGTAATCTGTTCTGGCTATTTCATGGACTGGCTTTAAGGATGAAGAATTTTGAAAAAGATTAAACATTTTAGAAATGTAGAGAAATCACACTAATATCATGAAATTTATACATAGAAAGTGAAAGTTTACAGGAATCATAGAGACAGAAATAAAAAAAGGGTAAGAGGGTAATAAGGAAAAGTTTTACTTATTTTTTTTAAAGATTTTATTTATTTATTTGATAGAGAGAGATCACAAGTAGGCAGAGAGGCAGGCAGAGAGAGGGGGAAAGCAGGCTCCCTGCTGAGCAGAGAGCCCGAGGCGGTGCTCGATCCCAGGACCCTGAGATCATGACCCGAGCCGAAGGCAGAGACTTAACCCACTGAGCCATGCGGGCGCCCAAAGTTTTACTTATTAACATGTGTGCTTACCGTGTATAATTGCTTCACATGTAAACCTTATAGCAACTCAGTAAGGTGCATACCTGTGCTGTTATTACTCCGAATTTATAGATGAAGAAACTGAGGCACAAAGAGATTAAGAATGTTGTACAAGGTCACCTCACTGGTAAATGGCAGGACTGGAACTGAAGGTGAGTAATTGGAGCCTGCAGTTTTAACTCTGACGATTTGATGTTCTGCCTTCTAAGGGTTTTCACAGTGGTAAGGGTGAGGGGCTAGGGAACCCATGAGAGAATTTCTTTACTCCTTTTATCAGGTGGAGTGTCTCCTGTGGAGGTGGTGACAGCTACGGGGGTTTCCAAAGCACTCATAGGAATTGGTAATAAATAAGATGGAAGGGTTATGGGAGAACATCATTAGGAAGAACATTATTAAAGGGCTCATACTTTACCCTAGAGCGCAGTGAAGGGATCTATGCAGGAGAATGCTGGTTTCAGCTTTGAGTATTAGAAGCGTTGCTGTGGCAGCCATGTTGGCCATGCAGCAGGGCTGGGGGCAGGATGGTGAGATAGGCAGGACTGAAGGCCATGGAGTCTGACAGACTCTGCTGTCAGCTGGGCTGGGGGTGCGGGGTTGGCAACTTAGACTGTGTGAGTCTTGATTTTAAAATGGAGACTAGTGATAACCCTTACCCAGTAGAGTTACCCCGAGGATGAAATGAGAGCCGATTGGCACAGTAGGCACCTCATAAAGGTCAGCTGTTCATACTGTGAGCTGTTCCAAAAAAGCAAGTGAAGCCGATGATGGTTTTGTCTGAAATGGAGGCAGTGGGAGTGGAGAAAAGTGGCTGGATTTAAGAGAAGTGGAGTTGCGAGGATTTGACTATGAATCAGATGGGGTTGGGGAGAGGAGAGAAAGAGAGAGCTAGAGAGGGAGGAGAGTGTCAGAGAAAGGAAAAGAGGCACGAAAGAAGTGGGAGGGAGGGGTATCAGGGAGATGCACGTCCTATAAAAGTACTCAGTGTTAGCTGAGGTGTAATCACAGGAGAAAATGTACAAAGGAAAGACAAAAACAAAAAGGAAGACTTAGCATTTGATGAGGGAAAAAGCCATGTATTCATTCAGCCATTGCTTATGGAGCACATATTATATTAGACACCAGTCAACAAAACAAGATGTTCTGGTTACTGCGTGTTTTGGATGGGTATTTGCTCTAGACTTGGTGCTTGTCAAATGTTCATACTCTGAGTTTAGTGTAGAAAATAGTGATATTTATTTTCCTGCACAAACACCATTTGGTAGTCACAGTTTTCCATTAACTCATCATGGCTACAGTCTAGAAATTAGTGTGTTTTTCAAGTAGTGAAATATGTATATTTCATGTGCACTGATGGTTGATCTATATGAGCCCCTACCTCTAGGATTTTCTGTGACTGCTCCAATTTTGGGTCATTATAACATATTCCCAACAGATTTGTAAAATGGCTCACTGTGCTTGAATATATAGACCTTTTCATTTAATTAAATGTAAAAGCAAACACCCCTCATGTTAGAATGTGTCCTGATTTTGTTTCAGAAGGCATGGACCTTAGAAAGCTTAACTAGTAAATCCACTGCCATTTTTTGAGCTGAAAACTGGCATAAAATGTAGTGAACCCACTTGTAGACTTTAAGAATATGTAATAAGCTTTATTGTGATATAATTCACATACATTCAGTATACAGTTTTTGAAGTGTACAATTCAGAATTTTTTCTAGCATATTCACAGAATTGCACATCCATTACCACTATCTAATTTTTATACATTTTCATCACCTCCAGAAGAGACCCTGTATCTTGTAGTGTACTGCTAATGGTAGCAGTCACTACATTCTCCCTTCACTCCAGCCACTGGCCACCATGATTCTCCACTTTCTGTCTCCATGGATTTGCCTACTCTGGATATTTCATGTAAATGAAATCATATAATATAATACATGGGCTTTTGGGTCTTTGTTCTTTTACTTAATATAATGTTTATAAGGTTCAACCACACCATAGCATTTTTCAGTATGTCATTCTTTTTCATGGCCAGATAATATTTCAACATAAGGATATGCCACATGTGGCTTATTACTCATCAGCTG
This sequence comes from Taxidea taxus jeffersonii, assembly GCA_003697995.1. NCBI lineage: Eukaryota > Metazoa > Chordata > Mammalia > Carnivora > Mustelidae > Taxidea > Taxidea taxus. The sequence continues at coordinate 50,042 of ML102642.1, forward strand.
ATAGGCATTTGGATTGTTCCCACTTTTTGGCAACTATGAATAATGCTGCTATGAACATTCATGTATGAGTGTACGGGTTTTTGTGTGGACACATGTTTTCATTTCTCTTGTGTGTAGACGTAGGAATGGAATTGCTGGATCATTTGGTAACTCCATGTTTAACATTTTAGGCACTGCCAACCTGTTATTCAGAGGGACTGCTTCATTTTACATTCCCACCAGCAGCATTCGAGAGGCTGTAATTTCTCCACCTTACCAACACCTGTGTTTTTGGTTTTAGCCATTCTAGTAGGTGTGATATGATATCTCACTGTGCTTTTGATTCAGATATCCCTAGTAACAAATAATACTGAACATTTTTCATGTGTTTTTTGGCCATCTGGATATCTTCTTTAGAGAAATGTGTATTCAGAACATTTGTCATCTTTCTGATCAGGTTACTTTTTTATTTTCATTGTTGAGTTGTAAGAGTTCTTTATTCCGGATACTAGATTTTTGTCGAAGATAGGATTTGCAAATGTTTTCTCCCATTGTGTCATCATCTTCTCACTTTCTTGATGGTGTCCCTAGAAGGACAAAAGTTTAAAATTTTGATGAGTCCAATTTATTTGTCTTTTGTTGCTCTACTTTTGGTTTCATATCTAAAAATCTATTGCCAAATCCAAGGTCGCAAAGATTTATACGTATGTTTTCTTCCAAGAGTTTTGTAGTCTTAACTTTTTTTTTTAGTTTTAACTCTTGTATTTAGTTCTAAGATCCATTTTGAGTTAAATTTTTAAAAAATATTTTATTTATTTATTTGAGAGAGAGAATGAGGAAAGAGCACGAGAAGGGGGAGGTCAGAGGGAGAAGAAGACTCCCCACTGAGCAGGGAGCCTGATGCAGGACTCCATCCCTGGACTCCAGGATCATGACCTGAGCTGAAGGCTGACGCTTAACCGACTGAGCCACCCAGGCACCCCTTGAGTTAATTTTTTTATATGGTGTGAGGCAGAGGTACAACTTCATTCTTTTGCATGTGGATGTCCAGCTGTCCAAGCACTATTTGTTGAAAAGATTAATTTTTAAAAAATATTTCATTTATTTATTTGACAGAGAGAGATCACAAGTAGGCAGAGAGGCAGGCAGAGAGAAAGGGGGAAACAGGCTCCCTGCTGAGCAGAGAGCCTGATGCGGGGCTCGATTCCAGGACTCTGAGTGATCCTGGCCGAAGGCAGAGGCTTAACCCACTGAGCCACCCAGGTGCCCGAAAAGACTATTTTTTGTACGTTGGAAGGTTCTGGAATTTTTCTTGAAGACCAGTGGACCATAGATGTAAGGGTTTATTTCTGACTCCTAACTCTATTATATTGATCTGTGTATCTTAATTACTGCTTTGTGGCAAGTTTTGAAAGTGGGACTTGTGATTCTTCCACCTCTGTTCTTTTTCTAAAAGATTGTTTTGGCTATTCTGGGAGCCTTGCATTTCCACATGAATTTTAGGATCAGCTTGTCAGTTTCTGCAAAAAAAGCATCTGGGATTATGGTTGGAATTGTATTGATCTAAAGATCAACTCTGGTAGTGTAGTCTTTTAATAACATTAATCCTTGTAATTCATGAACTTGGAATGTCTTTCCATATATTTAGGTGTTCTTTAATTCTTTCATTGGACTGGGGATATAGCACAGAAGATTTTGCAGCTGGATACAGGGCAGAGTGTTCTGGAAAGGTACTTGATGCTGTTTCTTCAGGCTCCATGGTGAGAGGACAACTTACTCCTCATCTTTGGAAACACCCAGAGCCTAGGGCCTTCTAGAGCAATACTTGCGTATTGTGTCATTGGTGTATTTTTAGGACTCACTGGCACTTAGATTAATTCCCCCAGGTGTAGAAACATCCCAAAGCACTGGCAAATTGGTCGCTCTGCTCTGTTCTAAGAATATCTTAGTGTTTAGGAGTAGGGGGCCCGAATTCAAGTCCTAGCTCTGCTTTTCACAAGTGGTGTGACCTCAGTCATATTACTTTCCCTCTCTAAATCTCAGATTCGTCGTCTGCAAAAATGAGAAAAAAAAAAGTCCATCCATCTCATAAATCATTCTAAGAACCAAATTAAATTAATGTATGGAAAATGGCTTTGTAAACTGTTAAACTCCACAAAGGTTAACAAACAGCTCTTTTTCTCCCCATTTGGAAAAAGCCACTGAATGAATAATCTCTTGCATGAGTGTCCATTTATGTCAGCCTGTTGAGGTCATATGGTGTGGCTTTGAAGTGGAGAAAGTGTGACTGTCAGGTTTTAAAAAGGAAGTGGAGAGACTGTGTTTCTCTTCCCCCTGCGTGAGCGAGCACAGCTGTAAAGGTGATGATTTCACAGAACCTGCAGCACCTCACTGGGGCAGAAACAGTCACAATAAGGACAACTGAGAAACCAGACTCGGGCAAGTTGAAGAAACGAAATAAAAACAGACCTGAAGGGCATCATAGCACCTTCATCTATGACAAGCGTTAGTAAAATCAATAGGTTCTTATGTTTCTTTTGTGGTCTTCCTGATAAAGTCCATCTAGGGATTCCCTCATCAGTTTTATCTTAAATAGATGACTGAAAGGAAAACAAAAACAAAAACAAAAACCCACGAAGTCTTTAGCTTGGTACCTCATGAAAACTGAGAACAATCACGTTTCTCAGGATGAAGTCAGATCTATCGTGGACTGTTAGGGAATTTTCACTGATTATTTTGGGAACCTTTCAATCCGAAAGAAAAAAGCGGCCAGGGTGTGGAAGACGGCAGGCAGTGAGGTTGGCAGATGTGTGTTTGGTTCCTGGCTCCCCCTTTTCTAGCTGGGTCCTTGGGAAACCTGTTTGCCTCAGATTTTCTCGTCGGTAAAGTAGGGGTCATAAAATACCTTTTTGATAGGGTTGTGATGAGGACTAAATAAACAGCAGTAAATCTCTGTTGCCTTCCCTGGCTGCTTCTGGGTGTAGCTTTCCTATATCATAAGGCCAATGTCTCTTAATGAGGAAACATTTGCAAACAAGTTCTTCACCTCATTCTAAATATGTCCTGAATGGTCTGACTTTTCTTGTCCAGGAACATCCAGATTCCGAATGCCATCTCTCTGGCCCATTGACTCCCCTAGAGAATCCTGAAGCCCTAGGTCAAAGCCTTGAAAATCTAGGCATAGGAACATGATGAAAGGTTTTCTCAAACTGAGACTGCTGTAGCAGTCTGGGTCCCTGCAGATGGCGCCCTCCAAGGGATAAGGAAAGAAAATGCAATGAAGGAGATACTTTTAGAGCTGTGGGTAGGCCAACTAGTGTCTAGCCATAGCAGGGAACAATTCCCAGGGGGCCAAGGGGAAGAACCCATTGGAGAGGACTTAATATGGGAGGGAGGCTGCCCGCCCCATGTGGAGACGCTGCCACCCAAACCCCAGCAGAGAGGCGGTATAGGTAGTAGGCACCTGACTTCTCCCCTCTTCCACCCTCCAGCCAAGGGAATCTGGAGGCAGCCTCCTAACACATGCAGGGGAGAGTAGATCTGGAGGGGCAGAGGAAAACCATCCAGGAGAATTGTCCTCTCAGTGAGGGAGGGTCATCAGGAGAGGCTGTGGCGTTATACAGACTAACTCCAGTCTTTGGAACCACAGGACAAGGGCACTACACATAAACATGACTTTTTATTCTACCCTTTCATTTTTTTTTTCCTGTCCTTTTGCACATCTAGAAAGGAAAAAAAGATCTAATGTGTCCCAGATTTGGTTCTGAGAAGTTGTATTTACTGTTTTCTGTGCATTCATGGGCATAACTCTGGCAGTAGGGATATCAGGAGACGGCACTTGTTCACAAGATCATGCTGACACTGAGGATTTATGAAAATGGATGAGTGACTGCTCCCAGTAATGCTTGCAGTTCTTCCCTTTCCTTCTGTAGACAGACGACAAGTTGCTCTTGTGGAGGTGATACGAGGTGTGCAGAAGTCCCTGGAGCTCCCATCAGCCTGCCTGTCTGTCAGAGTTTCCCCGCATGGCTATCTTCTTGGGGGCTACTCTGTTGAAACTGTTGTGCAAATGCAAACGTCCCCTAGGATGGGTGACAGGGAAAAGCCATCATCAGCCTGATGCCCATATCAAGTTGACACCCTAGGAAGGAGAGCACCCCACGAGAAGCAGCAGAAATGACCTGGAGGTGTTTGGTCTATTCAAGAGGAGTGGGGTGTGGCGAGCAGCTCTGCATGGCCTGCAGATAGGTGAAACTCTGTCACTTTGTCCAGATGGCTCCGAGGATGGGAATGAACCCACTGGTTGCAAGTTATGGGAGATGGGTTTAGTTCCCTGTGAAGAGGAAGTTTTTAAACAATGTACACAAATGAAGATGGGCCAGTGGCCTTAGAGGGTCATTCAGTGCTTGTGAGAGGGGCAGTTTAACTCAAGGGTTGGAATTCAAGAAGCTGTGGCAGAGAGTGACTCCGGATCCAGAGCCTGGTGCCCTGAACAGAAGTCATGAGTTGCAGGTTAGGAAAGCTTCCTTACAGAATTGAAATGAGGCCCCGAACTACGATGGCAAGCAAATGATGGGCGTGAGGTGCTGGGCTCATTTTTGGGATTGGAAGCCCATTTCTGGACTCAGTTCTGCTCTAGAGGCCCAGGCCAGCACCTGTCTGCTAATGCTGCCGGGCATCTTAAAGGGTGTGCCCAGTGGCTCAGAGGGGCAAGTTCACCGTTACTGCAGGTCCTCCTGCTGCATCGGGATGACGAGATCTTTGGGGTGTTGTTGAATAGACTCCAGCATCAGAAAAGATAACCATGATCATCTCATTCAGTGAAGACTGAGTAAGCTGTGATTAGGTCTAGGTCTAGAGACATCGAGTCAGGACCCTGAGACAGCAACACGCCTGCTCAACTGAGGATCGTGGGCAGTGGGTTGGACAGACTCCAGAATGGGGAAGAGAAGGCGCTAAGAATACTAGCTTGATTCCATTTTCCTAAACTCTGACTCGTGCAGGTAAATTGAATCACTGCCTTTTCTGTGCTCTCAGAGTCTTTCTTGAAGCTTGATCTCACTTTCGCATAAACATGTAGTTACCAGCTTGTGTCTGTCCCTTTTGAGACCAATAGCAATAGTTCACTTTGTTGAGAATTTACCATAGGCTAAGTGATTTATAGGTATTCTCTCTCGTTTAATCTTCACAACAAACATATACAATAGTTATTATTACTTATTGCTTATTTTGCAGGTGAAGGAACTGAAGTTCAGAGGAATTACCAGTGTGTTCAAGGACATAGAGCTATTAGTGGTAAAGAGTAGAAGGACAGGGGGAGGATCAGACTCAGTGCTGTGTTACTCTGAACTCTGACCACTGCATTATTGTCTGGGGACTGCTTCTTTTTCATCTAGGTCTCTCCAGTGCTTAGCATGGTTCCAGGCAAGACAGGCTTCCAATAAAGATTGTGGTTGATAAATAAGAGGATGACCTGAGCCCCCCTGTATGCTTGCCATACTGTGTGATTACACACTCTAACCAGTATGCATGCAGACTTACTGAATCCTGTTCTACACTGGAGGAACAGTATAAAGACAGAACGATGGCAAAGAAAATGCTCATTGGAGAAATTAGCTCAGGCAATTAAGAGTGTGCTGAGTAGTCCTGAAATTATAGCTTGTGTATGAATAGATAGAAACAAATAAGAAATTAGGACCTTGATTTTTTTGGACACATAAACATAACAAGTTCATCCATGAATAAAAATTAGTGTCTCTGCCAATGAATGATACTAAAATACCAAGCTATTCTTGCTTGTTATTTTTGTCACCATAAAATAAACCATATTTACATGATTGTGTAACCATATGCTCTTCAGAAGTTTTAGATTCAGATTTCATAATAGTAATAAGAACTGGCAGTTACCACAGCAGTTACCACGTGCCGGGCGCCATTCTGAATTGTTTACATATGTTAACTCCTTTACTCCTCATAGACTGTTATACCCTTATGCACTAAGTGCCATTATTGAATAGTATGAAGAAACTGAGGCACAGAGAGGTTAAGGGACTTACCTAAGGCCACACAGCTAATTAATGAATGATCCAAGATCTGAACCCAGCTACTCTTAAAGTCTACATCGTGCCATGAGTTGTGATTTACCGAATCTTCACCATGTACCTCATTCGATCTTTACCACAACCCTGAGTAAAAAGGACTGCTTTGTCCATTTCATAAATGAGGAAACTAAAATCCAGAGAGGTGAAGAAATTTGCCCACGATGGAACAGGTAGCTGCAAAGGGCAAGGCAGGCTCGTGGACACTTGACAGTATCTTTGCCATCCTCGCAGGCTTTCGGATATATTATCTTACACTGAGTTTTTGTTTTTGTTTTTGAAGATTTTATTTATTTATTTGAGAGAGAGGGAGAGGGAGCATGAACAGGGGGAGGAGCAGAGGGAGAAGCAGACTTCCTGTTGAGCAGGGAGCCTGACTTGAGGTGAAAGCAGATGCTTAACCAACTGAGACACCCAGGTGCCCCTTTCACTGAGTTTTTGATTTATTTTGTTCACAGCCAACGTTCATGATAGAAAATATATAGAAATACAAAACATGGAGGCACCTGGGTGGCTCAGTTGGTTAGGTAGCTGACTCTTGATTTCTGCTCAGATTGTGATCTCAGGGTGGTGAGATGGAGCCCTGTGTTGGGCTTTGCGCTCAGTGCAAAGTCTGCTTGAGATTCTCTCTCTCCTCTCTCTCTGCCCCTCTTCCACCTCCCCCTTGCTCACACTCTTTCTCTAAAATAAATAATCTTTTAAAAAAATACAAGAAATGTATGGGGCACCTGGGTGGCTCAGTGGATTAAATCCTCTGCCTTAGGCTCAGGTCATGATCCCGGGGTCCTGGGATCGAGCCCTGCATTGGGCTCTCTGCTCAGCAGGGAGCCTGCTTCCTCTCTCTCTCTGCCTGCCTCTCTGCCTACTTGTGATCTCTGTCTGTCAAATAAATAAAATCTTAAAAAATATATAAGAAATGATAACCTCATTGCCAAATGCAACCACTGTTAATATGTTAATGTTTTACCATCTATCCTTCAAGGTATCCTTTATGTATAAAATCACAGCTTGAGATAAAACATGATTTGTCAATTGCCATAGTTTTCTTGACCAACTTTCAATGGATAAACTGAGTCTTTACATTTAAAATAATTACTCAGCTCTGTAAAAACCGAACCCATAAAACAAATCTAACCTACTGAGAGATAAAAATTATATTTGATGCACTTTCTCTATGCCAGTGAAAATATTCTTTTAACCAATAAATTTAAAATATGGTATTTAGTAGTCAATGTGAAAAAGTAAATAAAGTAGTTGAGATTGTCCTAAATTTGGCTATATGGGACTGAAAAGGCCTCAATGTCTTTTTTGAAAGAAAAAAAAAAAAATTAAAGGGACACCTGGGTGGTTCAGTCATTAAGCATCTGCCTTTGGCTCATGATCCCAGGGTCCTGGGATTGAGCCCTGTGTGGGGCTCCCTGCTCAGCAGAAAGCCTGCTTTTCCCTCTCCCTCTGCTCTTGCTTGTGTTCCCTCTCTTGTTGTCTCTCTCTCTGTCGAATAAATAAATAAAATCTTTAAACATTTTTTTTAAAAAGACAAATCAGAATCCCTTCTGATAGAAAAAAGTAATTATTATTATAATAATTACAGCTAATAATGTTTATTCAGTAGATACCAGAAATTATTATATATTCCATATAGGATAATGAATGATCATGTATTTATGTTGTATCTACATATAAATCTTTAAAACAAGCCTATGAAGTAGGTAATATCTCCACTTATAGGTGAGGAAACATGCACAGAGAAGTTAAGTTACTTCCTCTAGGCCACAGAGCCATGGTTTGAAACCAGGCGGTGTGATCTTAGGCTGCAACTGAAATGGTGATGGAAAGAATTAATCCCAAGGTGGGCTCTTTATTTTTTCCTGTGTTCTTTCTACCTCTCACTCCTAGGACAATATTCTTACCTGGGGGCAGGGGGTCTAGTCTTCCTTGATGCAGGAGCGAGGCTGTGTTGTTTAGGGTATGAGAAGCTGAGCATCTACACTGTTTCAGCCTGTGTCTTGTCCTGGGATGCCTTTTTTTTTTTTTTTTAATTTATTTTGACAGAGAGAGATCACCAGTAGGCAGAGAGTCAGGCAGAGAGAGAGGGGGGAAGCAGGCTCCCCGCTGAGCAGAGAGCCTGACACGGGGCCCGATCCCAGGACCCTGAGACCATGACCTGAGCCGAAGGCAGAGGCTTTAACCCACTGAGCCACCCAGGTGCCCCCTGGGATGCCTTTAATCCCCACCACAGCCCCAAAGTAAGTTATTAGGGTCCTCATGTTCCACGTGAGGATTGAGGAGCAGAAAAGTTAACTGTTTAGAGTCCCTCTCTTTACAGCCTGGAATTCTTCAGCAGCTTTCTTTAACTCTTAGAATAAGTCCTATAAATGCTACCCTTGGCTGATGTGAGGCCCGTCTGCTTGTCAGTGACTCTGGGTCCCTCTGTCCCTCACCTGTCACCCTTGCAGCGTCTTGGGCCTTCTTCCAGTTCCTCAGACTTGCCAAGCTCTTTGCTTTTGCAGTCCCCTCTACCTGGAACTCCCCTCTGCTTCTCTCCTCAGGCTGTTCTGGGACATTCTTCAGCATCCAGGTGATCTGTTCTGAGAGACAGACCCGAGCGTACCTTCTGGAAAGCTTTCTCTGTCCACCTTTCTGATTCAGATTGCTCTCTAGGTCTCTTTCAGCGGACTTCCCAAAACGTGCAGCTGTTTTGCTTGTTCACTTTCTTGAGTTGTGTGCTTGTGGTTTTTGCTTACTTTTGCTCTGTGAGCAGAGGGACCTCATCTGGCTCCATTCCCACTCCTCCCCCACCCACACACCTAATGAGGTCCTCCAGAGGCATTTGCTGGAAGACTGACCAGTCTCCTGCAGGAAGACAGGGGAAATAAGGGGAGAGGGTGGCTCTTGCAGCTGCCTTAAAACCCTAACACTGCCCTGGGCTTGGGAGGACGAGGCTTGTGCTCCATGGTCTGCGTGAATCTGGAATCTGGGGTCATCTGATGAAGGAAGACAGAGGCCGCTGTCAATTGTCTGGAGGGCCCAGTGCTGGTTTAGTAGGCCAGATGTTCTTGGGAGTGTCTCATTGTCACCATTGGGTCCATGACCCTGGCCCGTGGCAGGGGAGCCTGAAGATTCCTGACGAGTGCTTTGGGCTGTGTTTTTTAAGTAGTTTGTGTGTACTGTAGGATTTGGCTCCCCAAAGCCTCATTTTTAAGGGGCTATCTGGAGCTGGCTTTTGCTGTTTGTTTTTCTTTCCTTTCCCTGCCTTTGCTCACTAAACCACTTGTTTCAGGGACATGTAGACATCCAGGTTGACTCACTGCCTCTCACTGACATTGAGCAAATTCTCTCGTTCTGCAAAGTCTGCACTGGCTGGTCGTGGCTAGGGGTTAAGCCTCTCTGAAGCGCTTCCTCACTTATGCTACTCCTCTCTGAGCTTTCTTTGGTACGTTATTAGCAGGAGAGGCCTTGCAGAGATGGCTTGGCTGTGAGTACCAGTTTGGATAGGAAAGCTCGAGAATCAGTGAGCTTGGACTTTGGGGCGCATGCTGGCAAATCCTGACTTCGGCGTCCGCAGGCGTTGATGGGTAACTATTGGTTTCCAGTGAGAGATGAGAGCCTGAACCTCGTGATGTGTGGGATGTGCCCCGTGGGGCTGTGTTTTGCAGGCAGTGAAGTTAAGGCATGCCCAGAAAAATAACATGTTTTCCTTGCCTGGTGCTTGAGCTGTTTGCCTGGTGACTCGCTGATTGGCGGTTTATGGGAAGGAGGGAGACTTTGGTTAACTTGGGTGTCTGGGGGAGAGTGTGTGTGTGTGTGTGTGTGTGTGTGTGTGTGTAAGTGGCTGTTTCTGTTTCTTTGGAAACAGTAGAGGACAGATAAAGAAATAATGATGATACTATTACTTTCAACTTATGTTCACGGTCTTTGAGGCATCTTACAAACATTAGTTTGATGTCACTATTTAAATAATGCCTTTACTCAGGGAAGACCCGAAGTCCTTTGATGTAGGCATTGCAAAGGTGGATGGGAAAACTGAGGGTTTGGGAAATAACTGGGAATTTTGCCATCCTGATGCCTATTTGAACTACTTTATCTGGCCATGTTTCCTACAGAAGTACTCAGTGGAGAAGATAAATCAAAGCTATATCTAATCAAGGCTTTCTTTCAACCTCAACGGAAAATGCTTTTTTGAGATTAAAAATGCCTGCCCCCCCCCCAAAAAAATAAAAAAATAAAAATGCCTGACTCATTGTATGTAGTGGTACACAGGAGAGAGATTTTCGTTAAATAAAATTTTGACTGTTCCCAAGCATTAAACTCAAAATTTGTTAGAGTTTCTACACATACAGACCTTTCCACATTGGGAGGTGACCACCTGCTTTCACGGACAGAGGTCTCAGACTATTCATATCGGACTCCCCAGCATCCCAAGGATAGGAAATGTTGCTGTTACTGAGATATCATGTCTGCATGTTTCCAACTGGATGAAATGACCAGATATTTTTTTCCACAGCTCACTTGCACAGCAATGCCTTAGTCAAAGTACTTCTATTAAATAATACATGGGGTATTTGGGGAAGGAAGAGGAGAAAAAAGAAAGTAAGCAAGAGAGGGACTAAGAATAAGCAGTAAGGTGATAAAAAAAAGACGTGATCTGCGAGAGAAAATTTAATAACAAAAAGAAGATTCAGTTTCTTTTTTGATAGCCCAAGTGGAGAGAGGACGATACCATCATCTCTCCTGGTCTTATTTCTAATGACTCTAGCTAAGCCTATAAGCACCTACTGACAAGGAGGTGCTGAGTTTCCTGGCTTACCCCGGGCACCTTCCAAACTCCACTCTTTCTTGCCTTCAGTGTGAATGGAGTCTGGACTGTAAGAACAGCAAAACCAGGCACAGATGAAGGGGTGGACTTGCCCAGCAAAGGCCTTTACCTGCATTTCTGTGGTCAGGAGCAATGTTCCGGGGAGATAAACAAATTCATATGCAGTCTGGCTCTGGCTCCGCCAAGCCCAGGGCAAGGTGTCCAGTGATTTGCTCAGCCAGCAATACCCAAATTTATCCCAGAGTCAAGTGACCCATTGCCTAAGCTCATAGGTCAGCTGGTATGTCACAGAGCTAGGGTTTGAACACAGACAGACTCCAAAGCATTTCTCAGCATCTCTAACTTTGTTTCCTGTTAGAAGACAAAGAAAATAATTCTACCTGGGAGCTTTCCGGTAAAAGGCAAAAGGCTCATAGGTGATGTTTTGCTTGATAATTGCTAGATTATCAGAGAATCGTAGAAGGTCAGGCTGCCTTTAATCATCACCTTCAACACCCTTCAGAATCTTTAACCTCTTTATGCATGCTGTCGAGTGTCAATGTAACTTTGCACTGACCGGTACCCCAGCGGCTCCACGAGCTTCCTACAAGGTGACTGTGTGATAAAAACAGTAACTGTTTTTATTATACAGCGCTTTACAGTTTACCAACTGCTTCCCCAGATATCCTTTGGATCCTCCCAGTGTCCCTGTGAGGCAGATCATGCTGATACTATCTATAATCTCTTCTTCTAGTGAGAAAATAATGTTCAGATATCAGTCCGATGTTCAGAATAATGTGAAATAACTTGGCTGGCTCCGTAGCTCAGGGGTTAGAGCGCTGGCCTTGTACCGTGCACCAAGTTGCCGGAGATCGCACAGCTGGTGAGCAACAGAACTGAGATTTCATGATCAACTTTCTAATGTGAAATCTGGTCCCCGAGATACATTATTAGGTTTACCACAAATAATACAATATTGCTCATCAAGACTAAAAGCAAAAGAAAGCCTAAGTTTAAAAAAACAGTAAAAATCTTATTCCTAGTAAAGAGATCACTCCATGGTGTGTGTGTATAATACACATGCATGTTTAATTGGCATTCTATTATGAGAAATATTTAGCTGTGAAAGGAGATGAAATGGCATTTGATGTAATTAATGAAATAGCCTTGCGCTCTCACAGCCTCAGGACTCTCACTGAACTTTGCTAAAACGACTTTTTGGCCTTGAATTCTACCTTACTCTGTAGATGTCCGGGCAGGTCTCACCTCCCTACTGGGTGGTCAGGGCTCAGCAGACAGGTTATTTTGGCGGAGCCCTGATGCTCCTAACTTGGGGCTTAACGCGTGGTAGGTTCTCAGCAGCTGTGCGAGGAAAGAATGAATGAATGAGACCAGTGTCCTCGGATTCTGATCCTACCCCCAGTGCATGCAAGGTTGAATCACTTTTGAACAAGCTCTCTGTGACAGGTAATCAATCACTGTCCACAGGCCACTTTCCCTGAAGCAGCCTGTGAACAATGCTTTGTGAAGATCCCTGATCTCTGCCTGCCAAATAAATAAATAAATAAAATCTTAAAAAAAAAAAATCCCTGGATTCCTTCCTGAGCCACTGTAGTTTATCCGTGTGGATCTGGGGACTTGCCCCCCGCCTTTCCCCTTTACCCAGACTTTCAGTGCAAATGTCTGATAGGCCACCCTCCAAATTCCTTCTAGGTGCTGCCTGCACCCTTTCCCCCTTTTACTTTTTCTCTTGGAAGAGTCAGGTTCAGGGTATTTCCCAGGGCCTGACCTACACCTCCTGAGCAAAGAGACCACATTCATGCTTCGGGAGGGGCCCTCGGTTTTGGAGAGCAGGGGCATTCCCTTTCTGTGCTGATTTGGAGTGTTGACTGAAAAATGGGGCCGTTGTCTGGGGGCCGAACCCTGGGGGAGAGAAGGAGTTGGCCCCTGCGTTTGTTTGTGAATGGCTCGGACCTTTTGATGAATTGGGAGTCTGGTACAGCGTAACCTCTCGTGGGTGGTGGTTCAAGGAAAAGGCCTTTTCTTTCCGTGTTCTTTTTCCAGGGAGTTTTAGTGGATTTGTAGGCTTTAGTGAGTGACTCTTTTGTTTAATAGGAAGTTGAGAAAGGCACTAAGGACTTTTCTAGCCCATGGAAACGATTTAGTGATCCTCAAAAAATACAGCTTATTTCTGTACTTCTAAAATACAAATTTAATGATCCTTAACTGTGGTGGCCTTTGTGCTGAGAAGCAGACTCGGATTTTCTTATTCTGCCCCCTTGCAAGCTCAGTATTCTCCTCTGGATTACATTAGGGACGAGGCATCGGTTTTGAGGGTTGAAGCAGTTTATGGGGATGAAATCATCTCTGTGATGCGTGTATGAATGTATACATATAAACACACACACCCCAACTTCTCAGTAAGAAAATAGGCCAAGAGAAAAAAAAAAAGTGTGTGTCTGTGTGTGTTAGGCTAATTAATACATTTTCTTAGTGGGAAATTGGTTAGGAGGCCAGTGTTCCCTAGTAAGTGTGCTGTGAGCTGATGCTGATGGTACCAACAACGTGAAAACAGAATCTAGAAGCTTGTGGTGTTCTGTCCTTAAATTTTAAAAAGAAAAGAAAAACATGCTCTCTTGGATGGGACTATCCTCGGCAATAATATAAAATCAACAGGCAATTATCAGGAGTGAGAAGGCATCGGAGCAAGAGCCCTATTTCCACCTTGGGCCAATGCCTTATTTTGCTTCTGTTGAGTCAACACTGCTTAAAATGGTGTGGTAAGTTAACTGGAGAGTGGGGACTATAGGGAGCCAAACCAGGTACTTTATTAAAAAAAAATTTTTTTTTAAAAACTAGGCTTTTTTTTTTCTTCTTCTACCAGCTTACTCATCTGACTGCTCTGTGGATTGAACCTGAAAGGGTATGCTTATGCTTCGTTCAGATTTCAGCAACAGTCCCCACCCCTGCTTCACTCGGAGAGGGAATGAGAATTTCACACACTTTTTTGAATATTCATAACGTTTTCGTTGGCATCGAATTTAGCCCCATCCTAAGCATAACTGTGTTTGAGTTCTTAGGAGCTCTTTGGAAAGTGTATAGAGAGGTGGATATGCATTTAGTCCTTTGTGCTCATTTCTTCTAGGGTGTGCTGGCTTTGTTTTTATCATTCACTCTTTACTATTCTCTTACCTTTTATCTGTGGACCGGGGGTGTCGGGGGCCAGGGGGCCGTGGTGCTCATAATATTGTTACTCTCGCAGAGCCTGCACCATCAGTGCAGGGTCGGGAGACTCGAGTGCTACACTGTGTCATCAGATCTGCACGTTGCAGATTATCTCCGAGCCCTGCCCTCCACCCGTTAAATGCCAGTGGGGACCCTAGGAACGGTGGCAACTAACAACTGGCCTCACATATTTCTGCATCCCCTTACCAGACCATGCAAAGAAATGATGCCTTCTCTGGGAACACGGATGAAAACATGCATTTTGCTAGTATTCAGAAAGGGACCCCTGTTAGAGTGATGGCAGCATCGTCAGCTGACATTAGGGTTTTGCCTTCACATGGCCTTTAAGTGACCTGCTAGTACTGTCAAATGTTTACAGGCTTGACATTTGAAATACAGTGTGTTAGGAATCTGAAGCAAGGCTCTGAGTGTATTTTGACCTTGTATATGACAGCGTGAGATGTGGCGGGCTCCGAGCACAACGGCCGACCGGGGGAACGGCCAGCTTTCTGGTGGAGTCAAGGGCAAAAGAACCTCGTTCCATATGGTCATTCACAAATGTCTTTTAATAGTAGGTCAGTAGTCGTAATTTTAGGATTAAACAGCCTCTTGCCAGGCCCTGCAGAATGTAGAGAGAGGTCCGGCGTGACCACCACTGTGTTTATATACAGTCTCACATTTTGTAGTTCAGATTCATGCACAAGAGGAAAGCTCAGGGTTTCAAGTATTACTTTAGCTCATACCTCAGGTGGACTAACCCTATAGTGTTGCTTGGAGATGCAAAGATACTTCTATAGAACAGAGATACAAAGGAAACTGTTCTACCTCATAAAAATGACTTGAATGTAAATAAAGAAAACCAACTAGAAATTTGTGATTTTCCAAGCAATTTAAAAATTTTCATTGTTTATATAAAGTTTAAAAACCAATGTACCTAGAATGTCTTAAAACTATCCTGAGGCAGAGCAGAGTTATTTGGGATGTGCTCTAATTTCAAAAAGGCAGATTTTACTATAGTAGAGCAAGAAAGGAGCAGAAAAATCTATACTGCTGACTTTTTCCTGATTTTCTACAGGCAAGCCGCTTTTGATTCGTAGAAAAAAGAGATCCAGTTTTGCATTTAATCTCTTTGCTGTTAGAGTTTTTCCTTTCAGGATTTCAGGGGGCAACTGTTTTAAATTGCAGTGGCAGACTTTCTGGAAAGGTAAAGATGACAATGTCAACTAAACCCCAGATCACCTCGTATTCCAATTTAACTTTTTTCCTTTTAATGCATTCATTTTGGGAGCAGGTAAAAAGGAGGAGTTTGCTGCTTTCAGCATGTCTTCTGAGGTTGTCCTCAGTTAGAAACAAATCAAGTGATTTGATTACATTTAATATTTCCTGAGAATCTCTATCCTAGTGTTTTGTTAACCACACGCATGCCAAATAACTTTTTTTTTTTTTTTGGAGATGGAGTTTGTTCTGCAAAAACAAAAAACAACAAAACAACAACAACAACAACAACAACAAAATACGAAAAAAACCCCACACACATACAAAAGCTGTGTTTCATGGGAGCAATAAGAGGAATAGGACCTAAATACCCACTCTCAGGGACAGACACCTGCACTGCAGTGGCTTATTCAGCTCTGCACGTCTAATGCCCAACACCGATGCTTTGCAAATACATTCTGAACTATTGAACCCGTAGATAGGAAAGCTGTAAGACAGGATTGTGCAAAACATAAGTAGAAATTAGCCAGCAACTAGGAAAAGAGGCCTCATATCCAAAGAAACATATGGAAGACTTGAAAAAAAAAAGAAAAAAGAAAGAGGAATCTAACATATGAAAACCCAATCCCACTGGAATGTTTTTTCATACACAGTATAAGCGCCACATAAATAAAACCACAAACCTCTTCAGAAGTACATGAGAGGACGTGAGCCCCCAACACTCTCTTCCTTTGGGAAGTAAAGCCTGGGTGAGTTTCCAGAGACAAAATCTGTTTGGAAAACTTCCTCCTGGGAACAGTGGACCTAGTTCAAAGGGGACTTTGGACAACCCCTTAGCGTAGTGTGATGCCGTTGTGTGAAATAATCCTAACGAAGTTTCTGATTCAGGTTGTAGGATCTGAACTTTGGGAGGATAGTGGATGGTGAGCTTCTTTTAAGGGCGGTGATTTGCTGGTTTGAATGGAAGGGTAATATGTAACCGGGGCAGTATGTGTCAAGTTTAGGACTTCCGGGGAAGGGTTCTACCTGTAGACCGCCCAGCAACACGTCCGAGTCTCGCCAAGTTCTGTTGAAATTTTCACGTAGAAGGTATGGTCCCACTGTCACTCTTGTTCCCCGTGTAAATCTGGTTTGAAAATTGCATCATTCAAGGCGTTTCAAGCTTGAGGGTTGAAATGTCACTTTAAAAGCAGGGGTGGGGGGGGTGGTGTGGGTGTGAAAAAGGTCACACAGCTGCAAATAATAATAGCCCAATGAAATTCAGATTCTAGCTGCAGCCCACTTCAAGAATAACACTGAGACGGGAAACAAGCGTACTAGATCTTTTTACCAGTGAGGCTACATAAGAACACATCTGATAAAATGTGCGCGCACGCATGTTCACGTGTGTATGAGACCGACACACAAAGAGGGACGGCGAAAGACGTACATAACAAGACAAATAGAGACACAGAGCAATAGGCACAAAAAGAGAGTTTTGGAGAACAAAGATATACACAGAAGAAAAGAGAGATACACACAGAGGTGCAGAGAGACGCAAAGACACACACACAAGAATTGATTTTCTTGGACTTAAAGGGTGTTTATTTTTCTATTTGAAGTTACGATATTAAGGTTAGAAAACTAGAAGTATATTTGAAACAAAAGGATTTACTTTAGTGTCATTTTGCAGTTAGCTTCCGTGGATTACTTTTTCCAATGATAGGTCTTTGAATGGCCTGATTTTACAGGGTTTTACTGAAATGGTCCTGTTTTACAGATGAGTGAATAAGGTAGTGAAAGATAACAATGTCCCTCACAAAGAAAGAAAGGTCTTACCCCCAAACTGAATATACAATTCCCTTCCAGGAGCTAGGCAGGCATTGGGAAAACCATCCTGCCTCCTTGCTCTTAAAGTAGAATCAGACATCTTAGAATAAAGTAATTTAGAGCACATTTTTGGTGCATTTCTTATTGTCATGTGAGGCTGTTTGTCTTTCTGGCCAATACATTGAGAGAAATATTTGCTTTTTTCCCCCTCAGAAACACGAAGTGCAAATTTGCTGTGCAGTTAACTAATTTAGTTAAGAAGCAACTTCTGTTTTCAGAAAAAAAAGGCTGATCTGGACTCCCACACAGTGTGACTAACTCAGGATGCTCCTGTCTGTAAGCTGTCCTTGGCACTTTAGGAAGGACTCGTTTTCCCCTCTAGAACCCCTTCTGCAGTCTCGTAACCTCAGCAAGGTAGTGAGGTCTCTTTCACATGAGTCCTGACAAGAAGGCTCTTTCCACACTCATAGTAGGCCAATAAATGCTGACAGATGTTGTTAACATCATTCTTAAAATTTGAGCTCCACCCCCTTCAGATCTATCATGCATTGATGGTCAGTTTAACAATGGCATAGCTGATGGGGACATATCAGTATTATTATCAGTGCTCATTTATATGCACAACTTCAGTTTGTAGCTTTGAAGTTTCCATAACTTTCTGTGTTGATAAAAGTGCATAAGGAGGGGCACCTGGGTGGCTCAGTGGGTTAAGCCTCCGCCTTCGGCTCAGGTCATGATCTCAGGGTCCTGGGATTGAGCCCCACATGGGGCTCTCTGCTCAGCGGGGAGCCTGCTTCCGCTCTCTCTCTCTCTGCCTACTTGTGATCTCTCTCTCAAATAAATAAATAAAATCTTAAAAAAAAAAAAAAAGTTAATTAACTTAAAAAAAAAAAGTGCATAAGGATTTTCAGGTGAAAACAACAGTGTTAGTGTCTTAATATTCCAAATCCTGCATCACCGTATGACTCCATCTGCTGTTTTTGAAAGAAATTTGTGCCATTCTAAGATTGGAGATCAAAGATTGGAGTTGGATGGTAACTAAGGATCAGTACCGGCTTCCTATGAGGTAGACAGGGAAGTAGCACTCTTGGCTGATTTCAACAAACCGAGATGATGGGGTTTTTTTCCTTTTGAGCTCTGTTGTTGCCCTTGTTTAAGATACATATTTACAGTATTTGGTGCGGACTCTCCAAGTTTTTAGTAACATTTGTTTTTTGCAATATTTGCCTTTCATGAAATGGTAATTCCAAGTATATCTCTAAAGGCCGGGCAAAGCATTTGAATGGATTGCATCAGCCATTGTGGAAGATTTCCCATTTTAGACCAGGAGGAATTTGTGGGGTCAAACGCTGAACAATGAAAGAGATTCTTGCTCATTTCAAGGCCAAGGAATCCAGTGGCAATTCAGGGTTTGAATTGTAAATCAAGCCTGTCATCTCCTTGTCAACTAGGAAAAATCTCTACTCACTTTATGCACTATTAGGGTTTGTTATTAGGGTTTTGTGTTGTTTTCCAAAAATTTGAAGGGAAATTAGACTCATAGGCATTTGGTCTAAGTGAGCATTGCATCTGAACTTTGGAGAAGAGGAACAAAAAATAGAACTATTTAGAAACTCTTAAATGATTAGACAGTGTCTGCCACAATTATGACTGTATCTAACCAAATTTATTGGGTCACTCAGTATTTCTCAATGGGTGCTCTGTGGGGATCATAAGGAGCCAGCCCATGGCTAACAGGCTGGACTTCACTGGCTTTACTGTCTATGGCAATACTAACAGACTGAATACGTTTGCACGTGACATTTAATGAAAACTAGCCTCGTCTCGTTTTCACCAAAAGCCATTTCAACATTTTTTTCCCCCACAAACTCTGGTGAAACTTCTTCTCTGGTCCTAACTGAGAATGGGGGGAATAAGGGGTCTGCACAACCTCTTGCCTTGCTGAAAACTTGGTTCTGGGCCAAAAAGCTTGAGAACCACTGCCTTAGGAGTGGAGAAAACGCACGCTGTTTGGGGTGGTTTATTATGATGATTCAGGATTCATTATCCATTCCACAAATATTTATTGAATGCCTACCACGTCAGCTCGATGCAGTGGAGCCTGGGGTATGGCAATTGCCAAACAAAACTCGGTCCATTAAAATGTCCCAGCTGGTAAAACAACAGAATGGGAAATCAGAGGATGAGGCCTGACTTCTGAGGACTTAATGCGGAACAACGTGGCCAAAATCATGGCTGAGGGTTTTGCCCCACTTGATGGATGATGCAAGAATATTTGCAGGGCTTTCAGAGGAGTCTGTTGAGAGAATAGTTATTACACTATTTGCTAGGAAAGAACTTTAATAACAGGCCATAAAAATAGGCCAGTGGTCCTTCACTAATACATCAGACCAGATCGTACTAGTTGATAAAAGTAATGAAACCTGTGTGGTAGAGTGGTACCATTTAGTAAAACTATCGCAAACACCCACGCGGCAAGGAATGAGCAAGGGCGTGCTGTTTGCAGAGGGCGAAATGTGGGAACTGCAGTGCATCCAAATAAAGCAGTTGAGGTTCACACACTTATATATACACACCCACTCACCTCAGACTTTATTAATCACTTAAGCCCATTTTATTTTAGCAACTGCCGTTTTACCTTAGGACTTTTATTCCAACACTGTGTTGCCAAAGCATTTGGTCCATGGCATCTGTAGCTTGTAATAAACTGATACCAATTCATTCATGTTTAAAAAATACAATAGTAGGTAGGGTCTTCTGGGTGGCTCGGTTGTTAAGTGTCTGCCTTCGGCTCAGGTTATGATCGAGCTCCCTGCTTGGCGGGAAGCCTGCTTCTCCCTGCTTGTGCTCCCCCTCTCTCACTGTGTCTCTGTCAAATAAATAAAATCTTTAAAAAAAATACAATAGTAAAATGACAGTGATGGCTCAGCTGAATATATTGATGACTGAAATCTAAACTATTCGAAAGCTGACTATACTTTTCAGATTAGTCATATTTCTCTAAATGCAATATCCATATTCTGAGGGCTCAGTAAGGCAGAGTAAATCTGCATGCCTGGAGCTTATTCTTTCTTCAAGCATCAACACCGTAGAATAATTTGGTGGTATTCGCTGCAGCTCATGTGTACATTACACCTTGGTTACAGCCCATGGTAACCAATAATTAAGATAAAGCAGCTAATGTTGATATCAAGCAGAAGTGCTGAACTCCTACCATTATAGGCTTGAATTTATGGGGAAAGTCAGCATTTTGGTGGAGTAGGGTTTGGGGTAGAGTTGTGATTATGGTAGAAAAATGCTTTCTTTCCACCCTTACCTGGCAGGGCTTGGCCGAGCTCTCTCCTCACTTTGGATTTTTAATGAATCTCTTTTAACCTTCAGTAGTGGCACTTCCGATCTTGACTACTTCCATTAATTAAGCACTAATCTAATTATTATCACTAATTACTACTTTTAGCTGTATGCCATAAATGTATTTATATGGAACTTTCCTGTTTTACTATCAGGTAATCTTAATATTGGTTAGTAATGTTACTAATGTTGGCATTCTTTGGTTATCTTAGCAACTAAAGCTCTTATGTGGTAGCCAAGAAAGACTCACCTTATTGCAAATTCTCTTTTTAATAGGGAAGAGTTAATGTTAGAGTGGGGTTCTGGTAATACTTGCTCACAAAACCTCCCCTGCCCCACCTCCAAATACCACACACTTAAATATGAAGACCTTTCTCCATAATTCGGGCATGTCTTACAGGCCTCCTAACTGATCAGTGTGATTTTATGCTAAGCGAAATAAGGCAATCAGAGAAAGACAATTATCATATGATCTCTCTGATATGAGGAATTTTGAGGGGTTGAGGGTCATGGGGGATAGGGAGGGGAAAAAATGAAACAAGATGGGACGGGGAGGGAAACAAACCATAAGAGACTCTTTTTTTTTTTTTTTAAGATTTTATTTATTTGACAGAGATCACAAGTAGGCAGAGAGGCAGGCAGAGAGGGAGAGAGGAGGAAGCAGGCTCACCGCTGGGCAGAGAGCCCGATGTGGGGCTCGATCCCAGGACCCTGAGATCATGACCCGAGGTGAAGGCAGAGGCTTTAACCCACTGAGCCACCCAGGCACCCCCATAAGAGATTCTTAATCTCAGGAAAAAACCTGAGTGTTGCTGAAGGGGAGGGGGATGGGAAGGATAGGGTGGCTGGGTGATGGGCATTGGGGAGGGTATGTGCTATGGTGAGTGCTGTGAATTGTGTAAGACTGATGATTCACAGACCTGCACCCTGAAACAAATAATACACTATATGTTAATTTAAAAAAAATGAAGGAACCGAAGATTATGTTCATAGGCTTATTGTAAAGAAGGGGAAATTGAGGTCCAAAGCAGTTAAATGACCAGGCAGTAGTTAAGCAGATCATGGTCACAGAGACAGAAATGTTCCAGGAAAGCATTTAAAAATTTACTAGAAAAACAAAGCATATTTAATTAATGGATAACCCAATTACTCTGTTTTTCTCTATCTTGGATCAAAATCACTTTCTAACTCTTTATTTTGAGGCTAAGATGTAAGTCAGTCTTCACAGGGGAGAGGAGAGATGCTCTGTGATAAGTGATGGCAAAATCAAATGAATAATGAGATTTGAGAAGTTATTTTAATTACTCACGACTATCCTCAGACAAGGACAAGTGGGAAGCTTCTAAAGATATTTGTGTTTTTTGCTTATTCTAAATGTAATAAAGTAATGTACACAATGTGTGCCTGATCCAGGAAAGCTGTAAAATTGTGCTAAGTTTCTGTGTTGGTAGGTGATGGGTGAGTGGGCCGTCATTCCAGACATAGAGTGGAAAGGGTAGTACTTAGTGAAAACTGTATAATGAGGAGGCAGCATGAAGAAGAGTTTGCGTGTGTAAATTTGTTTTGTTCTTTAATATCTGACTAGGAGTGTTATCTAAGGCAAGTCTTTTTGCTTTGCCTTTCAGGAAAGTGAAAGCATGCCCCTATTTCCCAAAGAAAGTCTGTTACTGTTACTGTTTAGTGACCCACAGAATAGCATTGGGATTTTTTGCAAGATAATAAAGCTTCCTTGGAGGAAGGGTAGCTGTTTCTTGAGTAGAAGCGGAGTTCCCTCTTTTGAGGGTGAAGGTGACTTGCGATTCCTTTGGTATCACCTACAGACAGCATTTTAAGGAAGCAAAATCCTTCCTGTGCTTCAGAGATAAAGCAATAGGTTTTAGTCCCTTGATAGAGCCATGTCCCACCAGCAGCACATGTAGCTTATTTAAACTCAACTCTAAAATTAGCACAAAGTAAGATTTAGAAAATGGTTTAATTGTGAAACTTAAATTTCCATAGTATTTTGTGATGTTTAAAATTTTTTTTATGTAAAAAAGAAAAAAACAAACCTGTGAACATCTCCGGAGTCATTTGAGAATGTTCCTATAATAAATGCCTTTGTTTTGTCAAAAAATATTGTTTTGTTTCTGTAGGTTAGTGACCATGAGACTATGTGTATGTACTTATGTCAGTTTTAGGGAAGACTTGTAAAGGTAATTTTGAAGATGCTCAATTTTTGCCTAATAAACTTACCTTAGAACCTACTCCCTGCATAAGAAAGGAACACACTGGAATGTAACATGGGACAGAGACTATAACATAAGGTTTCTCCCCACATCCCGAAGACTGGCAGGGTGATCATGGCTGAATTATTGGACCGCTGCTCAAGTTGGTCACCACACTGGTGCTAACCCTGTTTGCTGTCTCCTTCCTCACTTTTCTAAGTAGCCAGCTCCAAAGGACAGGTGTGAACTTCACTTTGGAATCTTCTTGCTCAGGTGCAGTCTTATGGGTAATAACACAGTCCAGATGGTTTTCCAGAGGCAGAATTTCTGCTGCAACAGCCCCATGGCATTTTTCTTCAAAGTACAATAAATCTACACTTGGGCAAACAATAGGAGCACAGATTGCAGAAAGCCTGGCAAACTTCAGCAAGGCGGGACTCAGGCTCGTGTTCATGTTTATCTTGTCTAATTTGGGGATTGGCATAGAAAGGGGCTCCGAGCAATTGCCTTTCTCAAGTTTCTTAGGTAGAAGCAGGGGATATTCATGGATTTCTGTTTTCCTTCCTCCCTCTCCCCCCGTCCCTACAGATTTATGAGGAATCCAAGATGAATTTAGAGCAGGAGAGGCCATTCGTCTGCAGTGCCCCGGGCTGCTCTCAGGTGAGTGTGGGGATCCCTTGGTCTGTTCTGCCAGGGATGTAGCTGCCTTTTGACAGGGAAACAGTTCTCACTTGGCAATCTCGCCTGCTGTAGGCTTTGTTTCTTTTCTAAGATATTGTCAGAGACCCCTCCACCATCACCACCACCGCCGCCGCCATCATCTTCATCACCGTCTTCCTCCTCATTATTACTATTTTCTACTTTGAATAGTTTGAACTGCTTCCCTCACAGCCCCTGAAATACATCAGCATTAGCCATTTCCATCCTTAACTTTTCCCTTGGAAGTCAGCCAGACACATCCTGCCCACCAGATGTTCAGGACTGTTATTTCAGAAAGGGGAGGGAGGATGCTGCTTTTACAATAGTCACTTGATACGGGACCTCTGGATTACTGGTGAAACAGCTCATCATCAGAGCTGAATTCTGTTTTTTGTTTTGTTTTCCTCTTTGAGGACAATAAGCCCCCTATAACTTTTCTAGAACCCACAGTTTTTCCATTTATCTAAACTTTAAGAGAAGAAGTTGGCATGCCGTGCTAGAGGTGCTGGGTGCCTCCAAAGGCTCCCATCAAGTGAAATCATTGTGAGTATTAGAAGAGATACTGCACGTATTTCATGTAAGGCCTGCACATAATAAATGCTCAATTAACGTTCACCATTGTTACTATTACTGCTACTGTAATATGGGCCATGTGACAGAAATTCCCAAGCTTGGCACTGGTAACTCTTGGGGTAGAATAATTCCTCATTGTGAAGGGCTGTCCTGTGCATTATAGGATGTTTGACAGCATCCCTGACCACTAACTTCTAGGTCCCAGTGGCCTCTCCCCACTATGAAAACCAGAAATGTCTCCAGGCATTGCTAAATGGCCTCCAGTTGAGAATGACTGCCACCTGATGATTTTGCCTTCTGACTTTAGCTTTGCTTTCTTAAAATCCCTTCTCCTTTGGGGGGGTCCCCTGATTTTTAGCTGATGCTCTCCCACTCCATTTTATGTGTTGCTGTAAGCTCTCTTTTCTCCTGTTTGGAATCAGGCAGGGTATAAATAAATAATGCCATAGACATGTGGTCACTGGTGTCAGACGCTGCTAGAGCCGGGACAGTGAGAGGCTGAGCAGAAGCTGTTGGGTTTGGCAGTTGGGTCCTGGCGGGTGACCTATGAGAGAGGAGTCCGGGTGGGGGCCAGGTTGGAAGGGATTAATGAGTGAGTGGGTGGTGAGGAAGTGGAGGTGGCCAGCATAGAGGACTCTTTCAAGAGCACTAGGGAATGAAGGGAAACAGTGATATAATGGTAGTCTGTGAAGGAAGCAGCCTTCATTTTTAAAATGAAAGGCTAGCTGGGCGGGATTTAGTCAAGGGCAAGGAGAAGTGAGCATGCTGGATTGAAGATCCACAACCGAAGCACAAACCCCTGGAAGACAAGGGTGTGCAAGAGCCCATGAGGGAGAAGGGGGTGCTATTCCTCTGAGGCAGGAAGGAATGGAAGCAGCACTATGAAGTTATACGCAAATTCTGAGGTAGAGATGGTAGTGAAGTTTGAGGAGTGCATTTCTAATGACCTTGAACTCAAGGAAAGAGCAGATCATTCCCTTGAGAAGGCTGAGTGAACTGGTTGGACAAAATGAGAATTGAGGATTTCCATAGTTTCTTGGTTTTAAGGAAAAACTCCAAGCCTTTCCCTTTAACTCCTTGCGAAGCTGCATCTAAAACTTGATGTTCTTTTTTAAGGTGAATGTGTTTCTTTTTCTGACAAGTTCTTTAAAAAAATGTGTGTGTCTTTCAATTTGAAGATGCATTAGAATTGAGGAAATGTAGCAGTTGCCTAGTGATTCCAAGGGTCTTTTGGTGGGGTGTTAGCAAATCACAAGTCTGTTGTTGTGATCATGGTATTTACTGTAGTGACCTTCCAGAACCTAGGGACTGGAGAAGAAATGATGGTTGGGGATTGGGAAGGGGAGTAAATGTGAGTTACCAGTGCCTGTGCTACTTTGGCAGTGATGGAAGGATATTTCCCCCTTTTCCCTCATGGAAAGAACTCTGTGCTATTGGGAATGGTCTACAATACTGGGGAGGTTTTTGTATTACAGCTCCTTATAGTTAGCTTTGTTCCAGGAGTAGGGAAGCTTCTCTTGCTCTTCCTGAGCTCACAGACAGAGTCCATTGTTAATTTCACTACTCCTTTGCCCTTGGCATGAACATGCTTTGAGTTCAAGGGGTCTCTCTCAGCTGTGTATCTGTGATAGACTGGACATCTTGGTTATGTACAATTTGCTGCTCTTTTCCTGCTAAATTAAAAAAGCCCTGTGATGTCCTGTATTGTCTCTTTGAGGAGGTATTTATAGTTAATATGACACATTAGGGAAATTATTATTTAGTAAGTAATCAGGTTAATATTCTGTTTTAGGCTATTACTTTATGGAACCAAAAAGTGGCTTATAAATACGAAATGTAGGATACTACCATGTTGTTGATTTATATATCCCAATAAAAAATTATAATATGGATTTTAACGGAAAAACTAAGAAGGTTAACTTATCTCTAAACCACACATGGTAGTGTCCTATATTTGATGTAGTCATTATAAAGTATGATAAAGGACCAAGAGAATAGATGAAGCTGCAGCAAAACCCCATGTCATTATAAATCAGACTTCTATGTAGTTAGAACTTGACATAATTGCCAGGCTTTGCAGATTCTATATGCTCCAATTGATATGATACCAATGACAAATAACTAAGTGATATTTATTCCCCAAACTACTTTCAGAATATTCCAGAGGATTTAGCCCAGTGAATTCCCTCATTCACATGAATACAAATCTGTACTATTTGCAGAGAAGATTTCTACCACAGTATATAATAGTAATCGAAACTTTTAATGACTATCCTGAGGAACAGGGAAGCTCTGGGAGGCTTTCTAAATTGTCAAAGATTCAGAAATGTTCAGCAGAGTTTATTGTCTTTTGTTGTGTTTTCATTTGACCTTGGTAAAGCAGATGCTCTGTTAAGTTCAGTTATTAAAACATATCAGCCTGAGTCAGGAGAGGCTAGGATGTACGGCAATAACAAATCAACCCAAAGCTTCAGAGGCTTCAAACAGCAAAGTCTTATTTCAATTGCCCAAGCACATATTTCTATTGTAGCTTGGCAGGACCCTCTTCATAATCATCTAGAATTCAGAAATGCTCCTCATAAACCTTCAAAGCTTTAGGATAGTTGAGCGGTCACTATTTCTAATATTGTGAATTTCCATGTTAAAGGGGAGAGGGTCTTGCACCAGGAATTAGGTGCTGGCATGTGAGTGACATGTCACTTCCATTTATGACTCCATGGATAGAACTAGTCAGATGGCCCCTCCCAACCCCAAAAGGGCCAGGAAATCCAATCCTATCATGTGACCATAAGCCAGACGGTTGAAAACATTTGAGAGCTGCATTTTAAATAACTGTAATATCACTCTTCGAAAATTAAAAATAGAAAATTAAAAATTAAAAAAATAAAAATTAAAAATAAAAATAAATACCATGTTGATTTACTACATGGTACAGAGTATAGAACACTAAAAATGATTTGTCATATGACTTTAAGTCATCTGTATACTTGTAAAAGATCATATGAGTGCAGTGTGCAAGGCCTTCATAAACAGAAACATGCTATACAAATGTTACAAGTACATTTGTAGGTGTTTACATCAAACAGTTAAGCATGACAGGTAATTCTTTCCCAATGTCTGACATGAATCAAAATTGTTTTCCTACTTCATGCATTTTTCCTACTTCTGGTTAATCTATAGATAACATCTAGCATACTTATTATGGCTTAGAATATTTCACACTGTTCTGTAGTGTACTATTTTACACTGTTACGTAGAACAGTAACTACGAGATAAAAGTTCCAAATAATCTTGCAAAACCCCAGTGCTACTTAGGTCTAAATTCATTTTTCTATTTGGACATATTTTCTTCTCATATATAGGTAAAAATAAGAGAATTTACTTTGTCATGATGCCACTGTTAATTTCTTTGTGAATATATATGAGTATTCATCCAAACACTCTCTTATTCTTCGAAGGTATAGCATAGTTCTATTGTATAGAATACTTGAATACTTTCAGCATTGTTCATTACCTTTTTCTCACTTATTCTTTAACTAAACACAAATTTAAAGTCTTCCCCAGATGCAAACCTCTAGTTCCTAAGGAAATACCTAGTTGACTGATGAGTCTTCACAGTTGATTATATTCAAAGACTATTTAGGAAGTAGAGGCCTTTGCAAGGAATTTCTGGGGAAGGTGTGGGGAGTCAGAGATGATGGCAGGCAAAGGTCTCCTATTTCTTATTACTATTCAGCCAGATTTTACTGCAACCTATTTAAGCCCCTGGTAAACTGTAAAGGAAATAATGATGCATATATTTGGGTGCAATTCAAAGGAACATCTCAGCACGTTTGCTTGCAAAAAATAATTTGGCATTTAACTTAGCATGCTTTCACACTTTTTCAGAACTAATTTTTTGTTTTGCCTGTCACATGTGCAATGCTGAATACATATTTTTCTCTGTGATGGCAAAAATATATTATAAAACTGAATGGTTCCTTTCCCCTCTCCCCCCACCCCTTTTTTTTCTATTTGTCTGACAGCGCTTCCCAACAGAGGACCATCTGATGATTCATAGGCACAAGCATGAAATGACTTTGAAGTTCCCCTCAATAAAAACAGACAATATGTTATCAGGTAAGGAGCCATCAGGAAAAAAGGCTCTGGGTGAGCGCATCAGCCTCATGGGAGATACTTGTTCTTATGATAGCATGATTTCCGTTGGCATATTCTGTGCCTTGAGGACTTATATTTCTAAGGTACAGCAGAGGCTTAAAATAATGATAAGCAGAAGTGTAATCAGCTAATGTGGTGTTCACTCAAATAACCAAAGAGCTGTGATTTCTCATTTTCAGGAATGTAAAATATTTATTACTGTGGAAGTTGGCTCCGTATAAGTATTTTTAAAAAATCACATACCTGTGATCAGTCAAGCAGAACATCTTCATTGAGCATCTACGACGCATATTGTGCTGTTCTGAGTAGCACGGGAGATGCAAAGATTGTTGTTCTTGCTGTTCTCGAGGACACCTCAGTGTAGTGTACCTGTGGAAATGTAGCTAAACTAGAGGATGGGCTAAGATCTATTTCGCACGAGAATTGTAAGGAAAATGCTATGTGGCTCTAGTAGAAGGAGCACGCGCACGCTCTCTCGCTCTCTCTCTCTCTCTTTCTCTCTTTTGCAACAGAGGTGATCAGTGAAACTTTTTAAAAGAAACTGTACCTTCCTCCTAAGTGGGAGATTAAATGAGATGATAATGTAGGGAACCATAGCAAGGGCTCAGCAGATGTGAGCAGAAATAAATCAACATCACAGTTAATCCATCAAGCAATTGCCATTCCTTCCCATTTTGATAGGTGGTGCAGTGAATTAAAACAGGGGCAGGGCCAGGAGTGGGGAAACTTGAACTCTAGCCTGGGGTCTTTTCTAAATGACCTTGGGCCATGTTAGTGAGCAATTTTGGGCCTCAGTTCCTTTTTCCGTAAAATGGGAATGATTTTGTCTGCCTAGTCTATTCCAAAGGCTCATTGTGAAGATCTAGCGCAAGAATGTACGTGAAAGTGTTTCCTAATTCCTGGCAGGGTAATTGAAGCATTTCCTGTTACCCTTTTTAGGCTAGGAATATTTCACCAAAGCCACTGTCTCCTTGGCATCCTGGAAGAGATATACCCATAAATATGCTTAAAATGATATCAGAAGAGAAACGGACTGCCCTGGCAGGCCCAGCTCATATAATTTAGCATTTCTATGGCATTTAAATTTTACAACTATTTTATTATCCCTATTATTAGTAAATCCTGTAAGAGTGTTGTCAGGCAGGTTACTATTACAAGTCGAATTTTACTGATAGAGAAGAAGGGGCTTAGGGTGACGGAGCAGCCTTCCCAAGCTGCCCACACAGGGCAAAGATGAGGGTCCTTGATGCTGAGTCCTAGCCCCCTGACTTGCTCAGCAGGGGCTGCCTTGTCCGGTTTCAGCAGTTAATATGCACGATCTCATACTTTCAGAGACAGAGCCATCCACACGTCTTCACAATCCCACCAGTGACTTGTTAATGGTGCAGATGTGTTGTGGTTTGGCAGAATCGCTAGTTCAAAGTCAGCCTCTTCCCTTGCCTCCCCTGCCACCTACCACCTCTCTCTCAGCCTGTTTGTTTGGATTGCACTAGTTGGCTCTTCAGAAATAGTTTTATCTTCCCTTAAGTCTAGAAACAGAGATGCAGAAACTTCAGAAAGTTCTGTAAGGATTATAAAAGCCCAGAAGGGTTAGGAAGGATGGTCCATTCTTTCGGTTTTATCATTGAGTTTGTTCTATCATTTACAATGTAGTATAACTTCATAGTTAAACAATGAGCAGATATATATGCAAGTGGGAGGGCTGTAGACTGTGTGGCTCCTGGTGTTTAAATGTATAAGTTTGCCTTTTATTTTTCCCAAATAGAATTCTGAAACTAGGCTCCTTGGTCATAGGAGAGTGGGAGGTGGGTGTCAGGTTATGTGGAGATATTACTGCTTCGTGGTAAGTACCACGTAGTATCTTTCAAGTAAACGGCTGCGGTGGCCCTATAAGTAGCCCCATCCAAAGGTCTGAAAAAAAGGAATTAAGGATGTGTGAACACTTCTTTGTGCTGCCTATAAACAGGCTTTTGATTAAGCTCTTGCAACTTTTCAGTTGTTCTTAACCAGATCTTTGTTAGCTTGAAGACATTGCTGCCAATAATTGTAGTGCCAGCTAGGAAATTATTGAGAGGAAATTCTCTCTAATTTTTATTATGTCAAACTTGGAATAAGAAAATGAAGGGAGAAATAAATATGAGGGAAAATAGCATGAATAAAATAATGGCACATTTTTCTTCTTCTTATGGTTTGTGTTGAAGCTAGTATGAGGTCATTTCTTACTCCACGTGAAATTAGGTGCTACATTTTTAAACTTTCTGTCCACTTTCCATGCTTGTAGTGTCATAGAATTTTCTTGCTGGAACAGAAACAGAGCTGTCCAGTGCAGCTCATTACTTTGCATTTAGGGGACAGAGGTCTACCATATGTCATAGGCCAGTGTTCTCCACTCTACACTGTAATAGGCTGTTGGGTATTTTTGCTTTGTTATTATTTTTTTCCAAGAAAGACTTTGATGTATGTATCTCAAACCTCGTGTTAGTTTTAGCAAATTAGACTGTGATTACAAATGTGACTGAAGTTTTACTTGTCTTATATCTTGATTTATTTAGATTTGAATTTATGAAAGGCTCCAAAATCTACTGAAGTGTCTTTTAGAATTTTATTTCTGAATGTACTTTAAGCTTATTTTGTGGTCTGTCTTAAGGACGAAAGATTTCCTACAGCTTGAGAGAAAGTAACAGAAACAATAAAAAAATATAAATTAAATCTGAAATCAGCAAGCATCAGTAGGGCAAAAATCTTCAAGTCCCTTTTAGGCCACTTTTTTTGTTTTCAAGCAATATTCAATTACACAAAATTTCATTTCGGATGAATTGGAGTTTGGCACATATTATGAAGAGGAAGTATGGTAGGAGCGTTCATTACTAATTTCAGGATATCTGGTTAAATTATATTTTGGAAAATTACTTTGTCCTACATTAATTGCAAATATTTCAGTCAGCAAAATAATTAAGATGCCACAGACAGACTTTTTGAAGGTAAGTGTCCAAAGAGTTGTGAAGATCTGAAATAATTTCCTAGCTTTGCCGTAAAGTCCGCTTTATTTAGACCAGGTACAATTTACAACTCAAAACGATTGTAAATGATCTTTGACATGCCGTAAGGCAGAGTAGTAAAAGTGACAGTCACAATGTTTCATTAAGATGAGTCTGTTCTTATGGATAGACAGTAAACATAAAACCTCATTCCAGAGGGACAGCACTAGTTGGGGCATGAATGGGGTGGTGATGGTGGATTCTGAGGACAAAGACTTCTAGCCCCTGCCACCTAGGTCCTTCCATTCTTATTTGGTCCTGGTGGTACATTTCCAGAGTCCTGATATGATGATGGGCTTTAGTCTTTCCCTTTGGCTGTTCTTGTTGCGACTGAAAATAATTTCATGGTGAGGGAAGTTGTGATATCAGAAGTTTTAGGTGCCCAGTTTGAAATGGGAAGCTATTGACAACAATATACTTTAACACACGGGTTGCAAAATTATCAGCTATTATGTGACAAGAGATCTGTTTGGTTTGAAAACTATGATCAAATTTTTGTACTAGAGCGAAACAGTATGGTATTTGGGTCTGTTTTAATGGTATCATGGCTAGGTATTCAGGAATTTCCACATCTTGCCCTGTCAGAAATTCCCACCCCACTTATTGACAGAGCTCCCAAGTTCTGTACAGGAAAAAATCAGAATGGGAATCAAAGTGCAGTTTTATTTATAGCCAGACAAGCAAATAAGAAAACAATCTAAATGAGAAGAGTGTGCGTGTGTCCCTCTGTGTTTTGGGGTGTATGGTGGAAATAGTGACCTAGAAGATGATGAATTTTGCTTCATGAAAAGGAAGTAAAGAGTGTTGCACATCTTTCCTCAAAAGTTTAAACCCAGTCAGCCTCTCAGGTGGGAAGCCTGAGAATGCATGAAACCATGCCTTCGAATACCTAATAAATCACACCAGACATCACAGCCCAATTAATGCTGAAGGCAACTGGTGTGTGCTTGGAGGGAAACGAGGGCAGGCAGCAGCCAAGGTGTGGGAAGAGGGGCTGAGATTGCCCATCCATTTACATTTATTTATTCATTCAACAAACACTGAACATGTCTGCAAAGATCCTATTGTGCTAGGTGCTGGGGTCGCTGCACTGACCAAGACACATGAGGTCACTCTTCCATGGAACTTACTATACTCTACTAGGGGTGGGAAGGCAGAGAGATAATTCACAACGCCCCTCCCCCCAAATTAGTAAACAAGAACGTATGAGTCAGTGACAAGTACTGTGATGAAGATGAACATGACAAGGTGAAACAGATGTCCAGTGAGCTGCTAAAGGAGGTCAGGAGAGGCCTCTCCGCATTAGCGGCATTTCAGCTGAGACCTGATGCTCAGTGTGGTGGGCTCAAGTGTCCATTCTCCCTGTCTTCTGAATGAAGACTGAAAGTGGTGATGCCATCCTACTAGACATGGTGTAGCTGACACACAGAAGAGATGTGAGAGAGACTGGCATCCTCATTTCATCTTCCTACTCCCATCTGACGCAAAACATCTATCACAAATGATAAAATAGTTCTTCCTCCGAACCCAGTTGTGTCTCTAGATTAAGTCTAGAATTAGGGACTGTCTCTAGTTCCAGGCTATAAACCTAATTCTCTCCATGGAGAAAGCAAGAATGTTGTTTAGTGGAGTAGAACATTTGTCTTCCAAGAAACTGATCATGATTAATCAGGTAATATCAGAACCCAGAGCCATTGCAAATGGCTGTTTCCTACAAACCTACTTAATAATCTGTGGACATTTTATTTTATTTTATTTTATTAAATTTTTAAAATTCTTTTTTATTTTTATTTAAACATATAATGTAACCCCACCACCCTCTCCCAACACCCCTCCCCTCCACCCCCCCTCAGTTTGTTTTATGACATTAAGAGTCTCTTTTGGTTTGTCTCCCTCCCGATCCCATCTTGTTTCATTTTTTCTTTTCCTACCCCCTTAACCCCCACCCCCGTTGCATCTCCACTTCCTCATATCAGGGAGATCATATGACAGTTGTCTTTCTCCGATTGACTTATTTCGCTAAGTATAATGCGCTCTAGTTGCATCCATGTCGTCGCAAATGGCAAGATTTCATTTCTTTTGATGGCTGCATAGTATTCCATTGTATATATATACCACCTCTTCTTTATCTATTCATCGGTTGATGGACATCTAGGTTCTTTCCATGACTTGGCTATTGCGGACACTGCTGCTATAAACATTCAGGTGCACGTGCCCTTTCGGATCACTACGTTTGTATCTTTAGGGTAAATACCGAGTAATGCAATTGCTGGGTCATAAGGTAGCTCTATTTTCAATTTTTTGAGGAACCTCCATGCTGTCTTCCAGAGTGGTTGCACCAGCTTGCATTCCCACCAACAGTGTAGGAGGGTTCCCCTTTCTCCACATCCTCGCCAGCATCTGTCATTTCCTGACTTGTT
>ML102642.1:88605-192144 GCA_003697995.1 Taxidea taxus jeffersonii
TGTTCATCAAGGATATTGGTCTGTAATTCTCTTTTTTGATGGGATCCTTGTCTGGTTTTGGGATCAAGGTGATGCTGGCCTCATAAAATGAGTTTGGAAGTTTTCCTTCCATTTCTATTTCTTAGAACAGTTTCAGGAGAATAGGAATTAATTCTTCTTTAAATGTTTGGTAGAATTCCCCTGGGAAGCCATCTGGCCCTGGGCTTTTGTTTATTTGGACATTTTTGATGACTGTTTCAATCTCCTTACTGGTTATGGGCCTATTCAGGTTTTCTATTTCTTCCTGGTTCAGTTTTGGCAGTTTATATGTCTCTAGGAAAGCATCCATTTCTTCCAGATTGTCAAATTTGTTGGCATAGAGTTGCTCATAATATGTTCTTATGATTGTTTGTATTTCTTTGGTGTTGGTTGTTATCTCTCCTCTTTCATTCATGATTTTATTTATTTGGGTCCTTTCTCTTTTCTTTTTGATAAGTCTGGCCAGGGGTTTATCAATCTTATTAATTCTTAAAAAGAGCCAGCTTCTAGTTTCATTGATCTGTTCTACTGTTTTTTTTGGTTTCTATTTATTGATTTCTGCTTTGATCTTTATTATTTCTCTTTTCCTGCTGGATTTAGGCTTTCTTTGTTGTTCTTTCTTGAGCTCCTTTAGGTGTAGGGTTAGGTTGTGTATTTGAGACCTTTCTTGTTTCTTGAGAAAGGCTTGTATCGCTATATATTTTCCTTTCAGGACTGCCTTTGCTGTGTCCCACAGATTTTGGACCATTGTGTTTTCATTATCATTTGTTTCCATGATTTTTTTCAATTCTTCTTTAATTTCCTGGTTGACCCATTCATTCTTTAGAAGGATGCTGTTGAGTCTTTCCAAATTTCCTCTTGTGATTGAGTTCTAGCTTCAGAGCACTGTGGTCTGAAAATATGCAGGGAATGATCCCAATCTTTTGATACCGGTTGAGACCTGATTTATGACCCAGGATGTGATCTATTCTGGAGACTGTTCCATGGGCACTAGAGAAGAATGTGTATTCTGTTGCTTTGGGATGGAATGTTCTGAATATAACTGTGATGTCCATCTGCTCCAGTGTGTCATTTAAGACTTTTATTTCCTTGTTAATCTTTTTCTTGGATGATCTGTCCATTTCAGTGAGGGGAGTGTTAAAGTCCCCTACTATTATTGTATTATTGTCAATGTGTTTCTTTGATTTTGTTATTAATTGGTTTATATAGTTGGCTGCTCCCATGTTAGGGGCATAGATATTTAAAATTGTTAGATCTTCTTGTTGGACAGACCCTTTGAGTATGATATAGTGTCCTTCCTCATCTCTTATTATAGTCTTTGGCTTAAAATCTAATTGATCTGATATAAGGATTGCCACCCCAGCTTTCTTCTGATGTCCATTAGCATGGTAAATTGTCTTCCACCCCCCCACTTTCAATCTGGAGGTGTCTTCGGGTCTAAAATGAGTTTCTTGTAGGCAGCATATTGATGGGTTTTGTTTTTTTATCCATTCTGAAACCCTGTGTCTTTTGATTGGGGCATTTAGCCCATTTATGTTCAGGGTAACTATTGAGAGATATGAATTTAGTGCCATTGTATTGCCTGTAAGGTGATTGTTACTGTGTATTGTCTCTGTTCCTTTCTGATCTAATACTCTTACAGTCTCTCTTTGCTTAGAGGACCCCTTTCAATATTTCCTGTAGAGCTGGTTTGGTGTTTGCAAATTCTTTCCGTTTTTGTTTGTCCTGGAAGCTTTTTATCTCTCCTTCTATTTTCAATGATAACCTAGTTGGATAAAGTATTCTTGGCTGCATGTTTTTCTTGTTTAGTGCTCTGAATATATCATGCCTGTTCTTTCTGGCCTGCCAGGTCTCTGTGGATAAGTCTGCTGCCAATCTAATATTTTTACCATTGTATGTTACAGACTTCTTGTCCTGGGCTGCTTTCAGGATTTTCTCTTTGTCACTAAAACTTGTAAATTTTACTATTAGATGATGGGGTGTGGACCTATTCTTATTGATTTTGAGGGGGATTCTCTGCACCTCCTGGATTTTGATATTTGTTCCCTTTGCCATATTAGGAAAATTCTCTACGATAATTCTCTCCAATATACCTTCTGCTCCCCTCTCTCTTTCTTCTTCTTCTGGAATCCCAATTATTCTAATGTTGTTTCATCTTATGGTATCACTTATCTCTCGAATTCTCCCCTCATGGTCCAGTAGTTGTTTGTCTCTCTTTTGCTCAGCTTCTTTATTCTCTGTCATTTGGTCTTCTATATCACTAATTCTTTCTTCTGCTTCATTTATCCTAGCAGTAAGAGCCTCCAGTTTTGATTGCACCTCATTAATAGATTTTTTGATTTCAACTTGGTTAGATTTTAGTTCTTTTATTTCTCCAGAAAGGGCTTTTATTTCTCCAGACAGGGTTTCTCTGATATCTTCCATGCCTTTTTCAGGCCCAGCTAGAACCTTGAGAATCGTCGTCCTGAATTCCAGATCTGACATATTACCAATGTCTGTACTGATTAGGTCCCTAGCCTTCGGTACTGTCTCCTGTTCTTTTTTTTGTGGTGAGTTTTTCCACCTTGTCATTTTGTCCAGAATCTGTGGACATTTTATTTTTTAATTGTTTTATCATTTTTTATTTTTTTAGAGAGAGAGGGCAAGGAGGGGCAGAAGGAGAAGGAGAGAGAGCCCCCGACACAGAGCTTGATCTCACAACCTGAGATCATGACCTGAACTGAAACTGAGGTGGATACTTAACCAATTGAGCCACAGAGATGCCCCTAATCCATGGGCATTTTAAAGAGGAAGTCAGAGAAAAGGTGACATATCTCACTCCACATTCATTTTGGAATCCTGTCTAAATAAGTAAATCTCTCTCTCTCTCTCTCTCTCTCTCACACACACACACACACAGAGGGACCATATTTACCTCCTCTTCCATTGATGGTAAAGGTACATCATGATTTCTCACTATTGAAATTAGTCAGATCTTTATGGAACACAGGGTGGTGGAAATGGCTCATACCAGAGGGCAGCATGATAATAACGGTAGCTACCATTTATTGCCTTATCTTATGCCTATAATCGTGCCTCCTGCTTTATATACAATATGTCATTTAATCCCGGTCACTCTTTTCATATGAGGAAACAAGATCGGGAGGATAAACAGTTTGTCCAACTCTCCTGTCTGTGTATAATTTTCTCATTGTACATCTAAATTTGGTAGGCTCCATGTACTAAGAACATGTTTTAGTGTTAGATTTATGTTTGGATATACATCTATGAACTGTTTTCTATTACTGGCTTATTTCTTCAAGGGTCATCAAATGGAAAAAAATAGTCAAAAGTTTTCAGAAGGAGATTATACTGACACATTAGCATATAGAGGAACAAAGAGTGTGTTTTTATATTTATTTATTCATTTATTTTAAAACATTTTATCTATTTGTCAGAGAGAAAGAGCAAGAGAGTGCACAAGCAGGGGGAGTGGCAGGCAGGAGGAGAAGCAGGCCCTCTGCTAAACAGGGAGCCCAATGTGGGACTCAATCCCAGGACCCTGGGAGTATGACCTGAGCCAAAGGCAGAAGCAACCGACTGAGCCACCCAGGCACCCCAAAGAGTGTGTTTTTAAATCAGATTTTCCCCTCCATTGTGACAAGTGGCAATCGGCATTTGTAGTTAGCCTCTATAGAAGTTATAGAAGTTAGCTTCTCATTCATGTTTCTGGCTGGTCAAGTAAAACTGAATTTTTTTAACAATTCACCTGAATACCTCAGAGGCCTTGATCAGAGGCCTTGTCATATAGGAAAACCTGACTTTCAGTCTATTCCATCTGAGAGCCAATCCTTTTTGACAAAGGCAATTAGGGAGTAAGTGGAAATTTGAAGCTTTAGCTTCCACAGTCCAGGGCAGGGCTTGATAAAAGACTCATCTTGGATCCCCTCTGTTCACCTAGCTTGCAGAGACATGATCTCGGTGTTCATAACCCTTTCTACTAGCTCAGCTCCTCTAACGTGCATTAAAATTGTTCCTTGATTGTTATTGGAACACTCTGGCTAGACCATGGCTGACAGTGAGTAAGGGTGGATTATTTACCTGATTAATTTAAATCTCAGTCTGTGTCTTCTTGGAGCCACGTGTCATAGGAGATGCCCATGTCAGAGAATTTTCTAGTTGACTCAAAGCCCTCCTAAGGGCATCTAGTCTGCCAGCTCTCCATCTTGACCATAAGTGGATTGCAGCATTCTATTCCAAAGTTCTGCCTGTGTGTCTCGTCTCTCAGGGACCTGGGTCACCCAGACCATGGCAGCCCTTAAACATTCCACAACTATTGTTTAAAAACCCGGAGTTGCCTTGGTTTGTGCCATGGAAGCACTGCCTCTTGGGATAGATGCAGGGAAATAGTAACCTCAGTGTTATGGAGAGGACCCCATTGCTCCTTTGTGCATTCACACTCAATAAAAGGCACATTTATTATAAAAGAGCCTGTCTACAATTCCATGGAATTCTGTCAGTTAGTGATTGTGCCTCTTATAAAGGAGGGTGTATTTTAAAATTCACTTAATGATTTTCCTGATTAAGACTTTATTAAAATTCACACAGGGATAGGAACCAAGTAAATTTTAAAGAAGGCATTTGCTGAAAAATTCACAGGATAAATGTAACTCTAAAGAGAATATTAGAACTGCCTGAGAAAAATGCCTTTTCTGAGAAGCCCAACTCTTAACTAAAATAGATATGCTAATCCCAATACTTTTCTCTATTGATTTGAGTAGCATTCTTGAGGAATTCCATTAAGCTGCATTTTGTTGGTTGAATCTGAGTCATGCAAATAATAAAAATGCAATACCTTTAAAAAAATACCCTATAATTAGAATGGTCACCAATTCAAACTGATCTTTCTTATAACTGGTATGAATTATTAGGGCTTTTATAGTATTCCCATTCACTGTCAATTTAATACAAAATGATGTAAAATTACCTAGCAAAGCCCTTTAGTGATACCATTGAGAATATTAGATCAATGGGAAAGAAAATTCTGCTTCAGAAGTTTGCATTCTTCTTCTCTGGTATATTATGGGAACTCTACTTTTACTTTTTTTTTTTTTAATTGATGACTTGTTGCCTTGCCTTTTTGTCATTGAAGAAAATGAAACATAGACAAACATGTTACTCAAGCGCAGCTCTGAAACGGAAAAAGGTAGCAACCTATTATTAAATGTAGAGCAGACTAAACACTTTTTAAAAGAAGAATCAGGTTTCAGGATTTAGCTTTGTGCTTGTCATTTAGACTTTGGAATAATCAGACTTGCTGGGGCTCAAGCACTTGACGCTAGGCAGACTAGGGACTGGTTGGAAAACTTAGTGAAATTTTTTTCCCCCCTCTAATAGCTGTAGCCACATATGTGTTGTCTTTCCCAGATGTAGCGGGGTGTGGGATTTCCTGTTGCATAGCAGGTGGGTGAATTTCTAAATCATCATGTCAAGCTTGTGGCACTCTTTCAGGTAGATACACAAGTAGGGTCTCTGCATGGCAGGAATCCTATACCTAGCTATTTACAGAGGCAGCAGCCTGTGAAAAGGTGCTCCTTTTCGAGGTACAGAGTCACTATTCCAGGAAGGGAGCCAGATATTGAAATATGACAACATTTGCAAGGGATTTTTTTTTTTAAATCCCTTTTGTTGCCAGTCTTGTCCTTGCAGTAAAAGAATCCTGAGGATATATAAGACAGGTAAAAGTGTCTAATCTGCCTTACTTGCATGGGTCCCAGCTGGCTGGGTGTCCTGAGAAGCTGCTGTGCTCTCTGCAAATGCCCCGCGAGAAAGCAGCCTGCAGGTTTTTTTGCAGGTCAATTCAGATTTGCGAAGGTAATAGCAACAAAGTACTTTCAACTTAAGTAAAGCCCAAACTCAAAAGTTATTTGAGCTAAGCTTGAGATTTGGGGTTCTTTGTTTCTCGCATTCAGATGGTCCTCACTCAAGTGGAAATACTGAAAGAAAGGTGAGCAGAAGTCCTCCAAAGAGCATTTGGGCTCTGAGTTCCCATTGTAGCCAGTTCCTATAAGTCCTTGGATGGGGCCTGTTACTACTGAACACACCTAGATATTATCCACTAGCAGAGCACCAGCCCCTGTTACTCACGATACAGAAATGGCTGTGGCCATGGCTGGTGCTTGCCCTTGGTTCTAAAGAAGGTGAGGTTTATCAGAATTTTAATTTATGGCCATGGATATTACTCACCTACTTCAGGTCTAATTTCAGCTGGAATATTTATTTGACAAAGCATCCGTGTGGCTGAGAAACTGACTCTTTTATTTAAGCTGCTGATAGATTTAACTGTCCCCTTTTTGAAGATTGGCTCATTTCCTGGCTTACTTGGAACTGGTACCATGTGGGATCAAAGACAGCTAGAGACCTTGTATTAATTCTATAAATGTTAAAATAAAAGTTAAGCTCCATTTTCTGGTTCCTGTTGTAACTGGAAAGAATAACTCATTCACAAGAAGAAAATGAATTAAAAATTAAGAACAGTGTGCCTTATCTCTTCCAAATGTGGATATAGATATGTTTTGCTTTCCCCTTGTTATATTATACAGCAAAGAAAGTTGCATTTAGTAACAACGCTGTGGCCTCCATCTGGGTCTTCTGCTCTAGGGATAGGAGGAAACCAACTCTCTTTAGGGCCCATGGCTCCTGTTGCTTCAGGGATAATTTTGCTGAGAGAAGGCAGAAGACATTTCTCAACTTCCCTGGGGCTTGGCTTCCAAATGCCAGTCTGAATTCAATCTGATGGCCCATCTCAGGGACTCATCTCAGAGTTCAGTAGTCCTGTGGATCCCACTAGGATGACTGTTCTCTCTACCTGGAATCATGGCCCTCAACCTGTAAATCTCCAATAGAGAAATATAGAGGAATAGAAGAAAAATTAAAACCCGGCAAACTAAATCCCTACGGATGACAAATGGTCTACTATGTCAGTTCTGTCCTGGGTTGTTTTCTAGGGTTTTTTTACTCACAAAATGACCTGTGAGATGGTAGAAGGTCTGTAGGATAGTAACATGCTTCTATTATAGGGGGGATACAAATGATTCCAAGATATTTTAAAAAGAGGCAGGGAGGGTTAGGATTGTCAATTACTGATACAATTATGTGACTCATTTTCTAAATGGGGCCTGGGGAGAGTTTTAGTTTCCTCCTAAGTAAAGGGGGTAAAAAGATTTCTTACCAAATGTGGTTGGTATGAAAATTAATGAGATGATGGATCATACACAGCAATTAGCATTATGCCTGACATGGAATAAGCACCCAATCAATGGAAGAATATGTACACTCGCACACACATACACACATAAACACACAAATGTACGCACATCCCTTTATTTCCACTGTCAGGTCTTGTCTGTTTATACATGCTGTTCTGGAAACTTCTTTATCTGTCCACCTGGCCTTTACCTCTGGCCTAATTTCTAGTGTCTAACCAGCTGTTCCAGATGTTCCCATTAAGCTATCCTTTAAACGGTCATGTTTCTTTGACCTACAGTGATTTAAAAAAAAATTTAATATTATTTTTTCAGTGTTCCAGGATTCGTTGTTTGTGCACCACACCCAGTGCTCCATGCAATACGTGCCCTCCTTAATACCCACCAGCAGGCTCACCTAGCCCCCCACGCCCCTCCCCTTGACGTACATACAGTGATTTTTGAAGAGAACCCATTACAGTGATGATTTTAGGATTCATAGAACCATGTAACTTTAGAATTTTATTTAAAAGATGAGGAATATGAGGTCCAGAGAAAGTAGGTACTTTCCCCCAAATCACACAGTTTCCAAGTGTAGATTTCTGGGTTGTCAGCATTGTCTTTTCCTTCAGACCCAGAGGAGAGTCTGTGCAAAGCACAGGATTTAGATTGAGAAGGGGTTATGTTTGAAGGTGAAAGAGGACTTAACAGTGATAATATGTTTATGAATTGTGACCTTGTGCAAGGTACTTATCTCTCCATTTCTAAAATAATGTGTGCCTACTTACCTCATCAGATTTTGTGAGATCTAGATGCTAGACAGGCTGGGTGAAAATGTTTGTAAAGTGTAAAATGCTTGCAAATACTAATTTTATCTTTTATAAGCACATAACACACTATATATACATATATGTGTATAAATACATATACGTATTATATATATATTGGGGCATAGGTATATGTGTGTGAATCTTAATAAATTAATGTGCTAAAAAACCCTTTTCAATCAAACCCAACTTTTGCATGGCTTTTATCTGTAATGTCTGATTTACGACCATCTGTGGTAGGCTCTCTATGTATTGAGGAAGAGAGTTCAGTATCTTGGAGTTTGGGCTAAGAATGGGAAAGAATGCAGAAGGGGATTTTTGCTGCTTTGAAATTCAAGTCAACCAGTTGGGTACTTAACAGGTAGAAAAGCCATAGGGAATCAGGAGGCCTTACTGTTAGAAGGGCTGACTACATGAGCTATCAAGCTATTTTGAGCTTCATGAATATTAAGCTATTTCTTTGAATCTCAATGGATAATTTACTGGGATTAACTGCTCTCTGTATGAATTAGGAAAGTAAATACAATTCTAGTTCCTCGTCATACGGGAATGTATAAAGAACATGCAGAAATGGCACATTCGTTTCAACTAAAGGACACTCTTCAGTTGCCTGGTAGTGACGTGTTCAAAAACTATGAAGAAAGAGATTTGGGGACTGAGTATGGCTTAAGGCGGACAAGTGCCATCATCGGTCTCACAGTGTGTGTGCTGTTGCCTTAGGTGGGAATAATACATGTGCATATTGGAAATGGTACCAGGGCTTTGGTTAGAATCCTGCTGTCATCACATCTACCTGGGAGACCTTGAATGAGACCCTGAATCACACAGGACTTCCATTTTCCTCATTTGCAAAATAATTGGCATGGCCATCTTCTGTTTCTGAGACAAGGACAGCATACGGTGTCCTTAGTGATTACAAAGGTGTAATTCTACCCCATCTACCTCACAGGGTCTTGTGAGATCTAGATTATGGAGATCGTGCATGAAACGACTGTGTAAACTGCAAAGTTTATGTGGCAAAGGCCACATAAATATTAAGCTACCAATAGCAGCTTCAGGTCCTCCACTTTTCTAAGTAGCAGGCTGGCTAGACAGTCAAAAATATGAAAGAAATTCTATTCCTTTTAAAGAGTTTTCTCAGAACATTCCTTTGGCTATAGCAAAGGAAAATAAAATTAATAATTATATTTTTAATGGATGAAAGCTGAATGTGTTTGACTTGGAAACTTTCATCATCCTCTGTGACTTTCAAAATGAGAGAGAGAGAATTGCTGTATTTTCCTTTTCCATTAAGAGAAAGGAATTAATGTGCTTGTTTCTTTTTGTTTTGATATAAACACTTACAAAACCTTTTTTTTTTAAACTCCCAACCCCCTGAAATCAAGCTTAACATTGGCCCAGCAGATTTTTTGGCCTGATTTTGTTAAATCATGTTTTTTTCCATTTTCGGAAAAAAAAAAGTCATTCCACACATTGTGACATGTATTTAAGTGATAGGAACCCCGAAAAGTTGACGGACGATGGGATCTCTGGCAGTTGTCTGGCAGTTTGGAAAACCCTCACATATGCAGCTTGCTACACGTTGTATTCCTCCTATGAGATTTGTGATTTTCTTTTCTTCCATATTGTCATCTTATTTAAAAGGGTGGAAGATTAAGGATGACGAGTTGGCATCTTAATTAAGGCGAGGGGAGGAGATTTGTCAATTGCGTTCATGCTTGCTCCTGGCCTTTGAGGAAAAGAACCCATGTATGATCATTCGATCTCTGTTTTCAGATCAGACTCCAACCCCAACGAGGTTCCTGAAGAACTGTGAGGAAGTGGGGCTCTTCAATGAGCTGGACTGCTCCCTGGAACATGAGTTCAGGAAGGCTCAGGAGGAGGAGAGCAGCAAGCGGGTAGGTTGGCTTGAATGGACACCTTGGCAGGTGCCTCCCCTAACCCCCGTGAGAATCTTCTGTGTGAAAACTTCAATGGCACTGCAGATCGGTGTGAATGTCGCCCTAAAATAGTATCTTATCCATTTGCATGTATTTGTCTATTTTTTT
Organism: Taxidea taxus jeffersonii; assembly: GCA_003697995.1. Classification (NCBI taxonomy): domain Eukaryota; kingdom Metazoa; phylum Chordata; class Mammalia; order Carnivora; family Mustelidae; genus Taxidea; species Taxidea taxus. The sequence goes on from ML102642.1 coordinate 98,722, forward strand.
TTTTTTAAGATGAATCCCTGATTCTCCATCATGGGAGAAACAGACATCTGAAATAGAAATTCAAGCAAAAAAAAAAATTACGTGATTCTTGAACCTTGAGTTGGATAAACACACAGACTCTTTGTAATCAAAACTAGTTGTCTTACTTTGCTAAATATTTCATAGGAAGCCTTACATGGGTGTTACACTCAGAAGACAAGAGGCAAAGAATAATTGTAGCAGTAAGAGATGAGGTTTCGTCTGATTTTTGTCCCAGGTTCTCACTGTCCGATTTCCATAATCTTCCTGGTAGACCTCCGCCACTTTCAGCTACGTCGCAGTCATATTATTGAACGTCTATTATTATTGGGACAAATGGTTTAAATATACGTGTGGATTATTTGTTCTTACAAATGTAGAAAACCCACTTTATGCATGCCTCCAGAATATATTCAATTTCTCTTAATGTTGTGCTTGCATTTTAAAATCGCTTTGCAAGATTAAGGAAAGGAAACGGGGTCACAAGTAAATGCGATAATGAAGCTCTTTAGCATTTTTTCCATTGTTACCGTAGAGCATTATTGAATGCCCACAATGTACCAAAGAACAAATTAGACACATTCCATGAACAGAGACTTAAAATGCGGAAGTGGGTTGAAAGGAAGGGCTGGTTACGTTGTAATGGACTCTGAAGGTCCAGCTGTTCCATCCGGAGATGATATTTTAAAAGGCTCTGACATTTCAAAACCTTCGAATTCTCCTCTACGTGAAATTATAATAATCCCCCTCCACCAGATTTTTCATGTCTCATTCCCACATTAAAGCAGTCAAGGGCTTGTCCTGAGTCTGGGCTGCTTTCGGAAAAACCATGATAATTGGTGGAGGATACAAGAGAGGTATAAAACCTCAATCAGCTCATTTTATTTATGTATAATTAATGTATACAGCCACTTCCCCCACTCCTCAAGTGACATGAAAGCCCACCCCCCTTTTTAGCACTTACTTGCCAGGCACTGTTCTGAGCACTTAAAAATTTAACTTAAGAAAAAGAAAGCATACATTCTGCATTTCACTGCAATAGAAACATATTTTTTAAAAATGAAAATTACAAAGACAAAGAAGAACCAAACATCTAGTAAATTTTCTCTGTTTGAATTCTACATTTAGCTCTGGGAGATGTGGCATATGAAAAAAAACTGAGGGATTAAATACAGTCATTCCCTCAAGATAGTCAAGGTTGGTTTCTTAAACTGAACTGCAAGGAAGGTATATGCTCGCTCCTACTGGTTTATATTGTCTTCACTTTTGAGAGAATGGTTTTAAATGAAGTGTGTGTCCTTGATTTTCCTACATTTACCAAGGACAGCTTTAGGAAGCCCACAGTAGGGGCGTGGTTTTAGATGTTCTCCTTTACGTAGTACTCATGATCTCCTATATGAAGCCCCATGGGAGGAAATTCTTGCAGATCTGAATTCCAGGAAATTGTTTGCTTCCCCTAAGGAACTGAAATATTTTCTCCGTGTGGACATGAGAATCATGTAACTGGTTCTGTTTCTCTTTTTGCTTTGACTGCTCGGTTAACAGAAAGCTGAGTTTACTGCTTAACTTTGAGAACTTTTTAGAACACTGTGATGAACCTATTTTACTTCCCTTCAGACTAGACTTTCAGTTCTAGTTTATATTTCCTCTGGTCCTGATTTTTTTAATTTAAAAAACATTTTTATGCTATACATTTTCTTTCTGAATTGATTTTGAGTCCTTGTGGGTTGAGAAAGAGTATAAATAAACTTTATAAATTAAAATAATCAGGCAAACAACATAGATAAAAAAGACAATTATAGTTGTAGAAATACATATTTTAAATACGTATTAAAAATATTCTTTCAAAAGTGTCTTTTGAAAGTTGCTTTTATTTTTTAATTTAAATTTTAGTTAACATACAGGGCAACATTGGTTTATGAAGTATAATCCAGTGATTTATAACTTACATACAACACCCAGTCCTCATTACAAGTGCCCTTCTTAATACCCATCACCCAACTGGCTCATCTCCCACCCATCTCCCTCCATCAATGCTCAGTTTGTTCTCCATCCTTAAGAGTCTCTTACAGTTTGTTTTCCTCTCTCTCTTTCTTCTTTTCCCTCTTTCCATAAGTTCCTTTCTTTTCTTTCTTAAATTCCACATATGGGAGATCATATGGTATTTGTCTTTCTATGATTTATTTCACTTAGCATAATATACTCTAGCTCCATCCATGTCATCGCAAATGGCAAGATTTCATTCTTTTTGATGGCTGAGTGATACACACACACACACACACACACACACCCCCCACATCATCTTTATTCATTCATTAGTCAATAGACATTTGGGCTCTCTCTATAGTTTGGCTATTGTTGATAATGCTGCTATAAACATCAAGGAGCATGTACCCCTTTAAATCTGCATTTTTTTAATCCTTTGGGTAAACACCTAGTAGCACAACTCCTGGATCGTAGGGTAGTTCTATTTTTAACTTTTAGGAACCTCCATATTGTTCTCCAGAGTGGCTACACCAGTTTGTATTTCCATCAACAGTGCAAGAGGGTTCCCCTTTCTTTGCATCCTCACCAACACGTTGTTTCTTGTATTGTTAATTTTAGCCTGAATGTTGCTTTTAATCATATGCTGGTTTTGTGATGGGTATTCAGATGGGGAATTCTGTAGCCAGCTTCCCTCGTGGTTTTTGGGTTGGGTGTCTCAAGAGATCACCTTCTCAAAACCCAACTTTACTTGTACACACTGAAAAGTGGACAGCATTGAGGCTGTTGAGGTATCCTCTTCCTTGCATCTTTTATTTTTTTATATTTTTTAAAGATTTTGTTTATTTGACAGATAGAAATCACAAGTATGCAGAGAGGCAGGCACAGAGAGAAAGGGAGGCAGGCTCCCTGCCAAGCAGAGAGCCTGATGCAGGGCTTGATCCCAGGACCCTGGGATCATTACCTGAGCTGAAGGCAGAGGCTTTAACCCACTGAGCCACCCAGGCGCCCCTTCCTTGCATCTTTTAAACCAGCTGCCAAATCAGCCTTTGTTGGCTGTAAGTTCTTGAGACCTAATGTACAATGACTTATCCAGCAGTCAAATGGGCTGTGTTGGTGGCTTCTGCCTAGTATTTCTTTGGAAGCCACAAATGGGTAAAGGAAAGGTGGGAGATACTCCCCAATCTACCATCATACTTTTATCTAAACTTTTGACCACATTTCTCTAACTACCAACATCCCTGGCACACTGCCACCCCCTGCTCCTGCTTCATTTAGTCATCCTCTACTTGAAAAGTAGGAATAAAAGCTCTCTACTCAATGCATACCTTATTATTATTGAATGCTGTCTCCTTCCTTCCTTCCTTCCTTTTGTTGTACATTCAGATAATTATTTCTTTTTAATTCTACATCTCCAACTTTCTTCTAATTCCTTTTCCTTTGAGTCTAATTATTTTATTAAAAAAATTGTGGAAAACTTTGCTAGTCCTTCCCTCCACCTTTAACTTTCTAGCTGCAGCTTGGTCTAGAAAATTCTATTCAGGAGCAAAGAGAGAATTGATCCTCACTTAGCCCTCTTGGCTATCGATTGGGGAAAATTCTGCTTTGTAGACTATCTCTAATCCTGACACCTCCAGCTCCTGCTTCATTTATTCATCCCCTGCTTGAAAAGTGGGAATACAAGCTCTTTATTCAGTATATCCCAATGTATGTATAGAATGAGGACAGGCTAGATGCTGGTCATGACAATGGGAAAAGCCTTAATATCTGTATCTATATTACATATAGAAGGCAACACATTCCACCGTTACCTCAATCTTCCACAGAAGTATAATAAGCTCATGGTTTCAAAACTCTTTAATAAGAGATGTTTTTCCCTTGGAAAAGCATCCATCACTAACAAGCATCATAAATCTCACTTTGCCTATGACTCAGAAGTCAGGCTAGTCCATGTCCTGAAATAGGTGAGAAACTTGTGTTCATCATTTATTCATTCAGTAAATATTTCTGAGTGCTCATCATATGCCAGGCACTGTCCGAGCCATTGAAGAATACATTGTTGACTAAAGCTCATTAAAAACAAAACCCTGCCTTCAGGTAGCTTACGTCTCGTGGGCAAGACAAACAATAAGCAAGCAAAAACCACAAGACGAATAACATGTCAGAAGGTGATGCGTGTTCTAGCAGGGAAGGGGCAGAGGCAGTGCTGGGGATGCTCAGGGAGGGCGCTGGCAGTAAGTGATCAGGCAGCAGAGGCCGGAAGCAGGAGAGCAGAGCTCTGCGTCAGAGCAGGTATGTGGCGGGAAGAGGAGTGTTCTAAGTGCAGAGAGTAAAAAAAATGCAAAGCCCTAAAGCTAGAGGATGCTCTGTGGGTCCGAGGAATCACAAAGAAGGGGGTATGTAATAATGTGGAAGAGTGGACACGAGAGGGCAGAGTCTGGAAGTGAGATGGGGAACCATAAACAGTTTCAAGCAGAGGAGTGATAGAATCTGACTTATATATTAGAAAGTTCACTTCAACTGCTGAGTCGAAAGTCAGTTGTTGGGGGACAGTAGCAGAGAGAGAGAGAGAGACCAGTTCTGGAGGCTGATGGAAGAATCTAGATTAAAGATGATGGCAGATTGGTCCAAGGTGGACATGGAGGGGGTGGTTGCATTCTGGGTCTGTTCTGAAGATAGAGCCAACAGGATTTGCTGATGAATTAGATCTGGGGAGTGATAGGATGAAATCGGGAGTGGACCTGGTGTTTGGCCTAAGCAACTAGAAGGATGGAGCTCCCTGTGGGAGGCGCAGGTTGGAGGGAAAAACCACGGAGACAGTTTCTTGACTTATATCCATTGAGTGGGCACATGGATATAGTGGTCTGTAATTCAGGAAGAGGTGACCTATCTGGAGATATAAATTTGGGAGTCACAGGCTTCTAAGTGGTGTTTAAATACATGAGACTTGATGGAATCACCTGGGCCTGGAATGAATGAAGATGAAATTGGAAAGAGGTCTGAGCATGGAACTTGGCATGTCCAGAACCTCTGAGACAACAGTATTCAGTTCTCCTTAGTGGCCAGAGATGACACAGAAGGCCCTGAGGTGTGAAGAATCAAATCAAGTGTGGCAAGGCTGGTAGTAATCCTCAGCAGAACCCAGTAACCAGCAGTCAGCCTGCTGACTTCATGTTCCGCATCAGAGGAAACAACAGAAACAAAACCAAAAAGATTTTTAAAAAGAAAAAGCAAGAGGAAGGTGAATTGACTTTTTATATTTGATTTAAAAAAAAAAATAGACGAAATAATGCTTGTCCAGGAAGTAGGATAGAGCTTCATCATATGATGGCAGTGGTGTGGGAGTGTGTGTGTGTGTCTGTATAAGAAAGGAAGGGCAGTTGAGAGGACTAGAAATGAACCCCTTTGTCTTGCTGAGAGAAATATAACGTTACAGCCTAACGTGGTTAAGGACCCTGAAGATGAAAAGCACGGTGTGGAAGTGCTGAGTGCTGCCATTCTCCCATAGGACCTAAATTTGACTCATTATGCTGATGGAGCAATAGCAAATGAGGACATTTCCATGCTCTAGAATTCCTACCCAAATGATGAAAAGTGCAATGTATTCCCAGAGGGTCCTGACTGTTGAACACAAGGGAACAAGGGACAAGCTATAATCTTAAGATCTTGGCTCCCAGCTCAGTAGGAGTCACAGAACAGGGCATGGCCAGGTCAGCCTCAGCTCAGAAACGTAGGCTGCTCAATCTGATTAAATTCTGTACCTGGAAATTGTGTTACCCGACACCACCAGTGACTCGGGGAGAGAGGGTACAGAGAGGGAGGCCTTCTGCCTTCATACACAGTCCAGCTCAGTCAGCCCCTAGCGGACACGCCTGCCCTCTGGGGAAGGCCTGAGCAATGCTGAATGGGAAAGAAAAGATAGAAAAGATAGAGTGGAGCAAACTCGCAACAGCTGCTCTGTTAGCCTGTTGCTTCTACGGCATTGGCGTAAAACAGTCCATCCCTCTTGTGGAAGTCTAGAGAAGAAGACTCTCTGAAACTTAAAAAACTTCGTTTTATTCTGGTTTTGAAAATGTCATCATGTTTGCTAAATCCTGGGAGATGAAACAAACTGTTTTTGATCTTGGCATGCTTTGTTTTGTTTTTAATCAGCAGGACTAAAAGGAAACACCCACTAGCAATGCTAGAAGAGATAACAATCTTATTTCTTCCCCCTGGAAAACCTAACCTTTATCTTACAAGGTTTATTTTTGTCCTCCCATCTCAGGACATGCGAAATGTAAAGCTCCCCCCACCCCGATTTCTCCTTCTAGGTTTACACTATGCCCTCAGCTTGAGTAGACTTTGATACTGGAAGACACGTTGGCTTGGTCTTTGCATCCCACTCAGGGGAATGACTAAACCAGTGGAAAAGACCAGAAGCTATTTCATGTGTTCTAGCTCCTAGAATTTAGGATTAATGTGTACAGTCTTACCAGAGGTTATTTAGAGTTGGTATCCGTTGCCATGTGTGTCAGCAAATCAAGATGTGATCCGAGACTCTACCTCAATTTTAAAATGGAGCGGGAAATAAAAACGTACAGGGTTTTTTGGGGGTGAGGCGCCTGGGTGTCTTTGGTAGTTAAGCAGCTGGCTCTTGGTTTCAGCTCAGGTCATGATCTCAGGGTGCTGGGATTGAGCCCCACATTGGGCTCTGTGCTCAGAGGGGAGTCTGCTTGAGATTCTCTCTCTCCCTCTCCCTCCCCCCACTTCTCTCTCTCTAATAGTAAATAATCTTTTTAAAAAGACTCATAGGTGCTTTATTAAAAAAAATTTTTTTTTGGTGGAAAGTCAGGGTATCCTCCGAGTGGCAAAATGCACCGTCTATTGCCTTGCAAAGATTGAGTACCTGATATCAAGTATATTTGATGTGGATGATGAGGGCGGGCCCACAGTTTGGAGGAATACTGAGCTAGAGGGGTACCAGGGATTTGGTTATCTCCTCCCTTGGAGAATTTATATATTTGGATAATTTAGACTCAAATGGATGAGTCCTCACAACCTAACTTTCACACTGAAGAGAAAAAAATACATTATCTCTTAAAGCTGAGGATCTAATCTCTAAAGCTGAATTATTTGGCAGTTCATGACTCTGCCTCTAGTCCGTGTTCTAATCAGAATTAAAAGGGGTGATGGCAGAGCGGAAATTACAGATAAATGTCTCAGCCTGAGGGTGGCAGGTTTTATTGTGCTCTGAGTTCAGTATGAAGCATTTAAGTTTTTTTTTCCCCATAGGTCTTATTGATACTTGTTATCCCATGGCATGTGTCCCGGCAAGAGAGAGGTCTTTGCCTGATGTCTTTTGGAGAACCAGTCACAAGGCTTCCAGAGGCTAAAGCTAGAACGAGAGAGGGTTTGCCACTCATTCTGTGCTGTGACGGGTGGTCTCCTATGAGGTACTCAGGTTTCCACTCGAAGCTACAAGGTGGAAGAGATTGGGAGGCTCAGACCCTGAGAACAGGAAGATAGGTAGAACTTTAAGAGAGAACAGAAAGGTCATTGTTTAAGATAGAACAGGAAGGTTACTGGAGAGAACTGGACATTGATTTTGAAAACTGCTACTTGTGCTGGGAATATCGTGGAATAAAATAGTATTTTCTTGCACCAGGACTTCCTGTTCAGTTGTGACAGGCTACAGTAATGATCAAAAAGTACTTAGTATATTCATGAAATGTATTCAGGCCCACATATGACATTTTGGGCGTGTTATTCATGATCATCTGATTTCGGTCCCCTTAGTTCATGGGGATTAATTATGGGTGATTATACCAGTACTATGTTCCCCACTAAAGTGCAGAGGAATGAATTATCAAGAGAGACAGAGTGTTGCTAGGCCGTCATGGTGGAGAGCCGGCCGAAGGGCTTCTCTCTTACCTCCCTGGTTTGTCTCTGCCTCCTTGTCTACTGGCTGCATCCACTCCCAGGTAGTTTCTGTTTACACCTTCTCTTCAGAACACTCATAAATCTGACTTCGTAACAGCCCCACCTGACAGTTCCTTCAACTATACATCTAGTCTTCAGACTTGAATATTAGCCTCTAATCTCCAGCTGGTACCCATATTCCCGTCTAATACACCTCTGCTCCTCTCGACTGCCCCCAAACTGGGCTCAGAACTTCCCTGAGCCAAGTTGCCACCCAGTCAGGCAGAGGCATGCTTCCCCTACCACAGGAGTCAGCTCTGCCTTCCCACCCTCCTCTGCCCCCTTCACTGGGTCCCAGCACCTTTCCAAGGAAAGGGACCTCCTTTCTTTATTTTCCCTTTCTGTCCCTTCAAGTCTAGACCATCATCACTTCCTCCTGGGTTATTGCTGTGAATTCCAAGAAACTTTTTGACCACTAACCTAACTTCAGTGAAATACCTAGCATTAAGTCTTGCAACATTGAATGCATTCTTTTAAATACATAAAAACTAACCAAAATTGTTCTTGCTGCTCTTTTACTTCTGACGTGTGGTTAAGTCCAGAGTTCCTCCAGATATTGTCATTGTTAAGAGGGAGAAGGGTTGGTGTGGGAGGTCAGAGGTATAGGAAGGAATGCATTGGGAGCTGTTAAACATAGTCCTGATTTTATGACCTCTTGTGCATGGAATGCATCTAAAAGGACCAAATCAGGTATGGGGAAGCTCTGAAGGGATGATGAAAAGAGGACACCAAAAATAGCTCCAAACACAGGAGAGCCCCAAAGGTCCCCAGGCACAAGCATCAGCCCAGACGTGGCCGTGAGGATGACTTGTATGCCCTGCCTTCCCATCAGGCAGTCTTCCTGTAGCTGAAAATTAGCCCAGTTGAATGGGAGTTTGGCTCCCAGTTTGGCTGGGAGGCTTCTCCCTAAAACGATTACGAAGCTCAGCTTTAAGGGCCCAGAAAAGGACAGCTTTTCCCAGCAGGAGACTTTCTCAACAGGGTGAATTTTCTGTTCCAGGTTGGGTTGGGTTCTCAGCGAGTTAGAAATCACTCGTTACCTGTCGAGCCCAGCAGAATCACAACAGTGACTAGATGCCCTCCTCTGAAGGCATCCATTTCCAGCTGTGAGTAATTCAGGCCTCACCACTCGCCACACAGGCCTGGGGGAGGCGGGTGCGTACCTGGGCACGGGGGCGGGGGGGTTTTCTGCATCTGCAGAGGAGCTCACACTGTCCTCTGGGAGGCCCTGCATGAGTGCTCCCAAAGGCAGGAAGGAAAACAGAGCTGTTTGCAGGGCCGGATTAAAACAAAATGACTTAAAGATGAAGCTTCCGTTCTAGGCAGAAAACAGCGCTCACATTTGGAAAATTGGCCCACATGTTAGACTCTGTGTGCATCTGTAGCTAAGAATGACCTACCTGGGCCCCTCGCAGAGATGTGAGAAAAAAAATTGACATTGTAAAAAGAGAATAGGAAAATAACATAATGGTTACAAGCGTCTGTGCCTCCATCGTCTCATAAATCCAGGTGAACATTAAGTACGGTCCGGAGCCAGTATGGGAGTGATTTACTCTGGGAACCCTGCTTCAGCATTCGTGTGTTGTTAAGTTATTTCCATATTGATAAGGCTGAGGCCAGGAAGTGGCATTCCGAGCATTCCTCCTGTCCATATTTCCAGCATGTTGGCTGTCAACTCAAGCCTGTGGTGCAATTACTGATTTTAGCCTCAGAACCCCCTAAAAGGACATTTTCTTTGTTCTTTACCCAACTATCACCAAAGCCCAAAGGCTTAGGAAATAGTGCCCCCCCACACACACCTTGAATGACTTGTACCACGTTCTTACATTGTTGGGAACTGGCTGTTCTGGTGACCCGGCGGGGCTCACCAGCTGGTTGGATGGGAGAGGCGGTCAGGCTTCTCTTCCGTAGGCACACACAACGTCACCTGCTTGCTCCTTGATATTTGGCTGGGTGATCTTCACACCCCAAATATGATGGGATATTAGCCGCCTTCTTTTCCAGAACATTGCAGGGCTTCACTTTGTTTTTTGCTTTCTGGGATATTAGAGGCTATTTTTAGCCTGTTTCACCCTGTGACTCTTCCATGTGTCGAGGCCAGTTGTCTCATTTGGCCCTAGAGTGAACTGGAATGCTGAGACGCCTTATCCTCAGCATCTCCTCTGAGCATGGATTTTCTAACAAGATGCATGCACATTGGCAAAATCAGACTGTTGTGTATATTGAAGACATTTTGACCTTTGTCCCGAGGGCGAATGTGAGCTGTTTCATTTGACAACGTTGGAGCTAGAAGAAGGGATAGTCCCACCTGCAAGCTCTCCTTTCTTTGTCTAGCCCTGTGGGGGTGTCCCCAGTTCTCTCCGTGGAGTGGGGGTGAACCCCACATTTTGAATTTAGTGCGGCTATAGTCACAGCCTTCCCTGGGATCTTAATGATGTGCAGAGCATACCATCTGTTACATGAAAACTTAAGAAGTTGATCCCGGTGCTGTCTGAGCCCTGCCTGATTTGGTGCCGGGCCCCGCACTTTTCTGTGGTTTCATATTTGCGTGGAGGGCTGATTTGGGCTCTGTGAGCAGTCAGGTCCCCCAGAGAAGAAAAGCAGTCGTGTTCCATGTGGCTCTCGTGTGGAATGACTGCAGATGATATGGCAGTAGGCGTTGTGAGTGGCAGCCGCTCTTGGAGAACCCGTTCCCTTCCTGGCTTCTTCTGGTGTGATTTATCATGCACAGAGCTCAGGAACTTTCCCAGAGAACTGACGAACATGAGGCTTTTGTTGGATCTGTTGGCAGGAAGGGTGGGGGGCAGGCATTTCTGCGGTGCTCTAGAATGCAGAGCGCATGTGAGCACCCCCGTTCTTGCCCCACTTGATTGGTCCCCAAGAGGCAGAAGGGAAGAAGACAGCCCAGAATTCTGGTGGGCCCTTTTTGGTATGACGTGCCAAAGTGTGGTGTGTAGGGTAGGAGTCGTGAGCTGCTGGTCTACCTGAAAATGGCCTCCCAGCACTTCCGGTGCTATTCCTAACAGCCCTGGCGTGGGTAGAGGAGAAGTAATGAATTCAGGACGGGGGCAAGAAACCCGACTCCATTCCATCACTCTCTAAAAGTCATGCATGACTTCATTTTCTCAGTGCTAAACTGGGCCTTCTGACAACTTTGGAATTATACACACATACATAGTTCAAATACAAAGGCTGGAGAGTAAAAAAAAAGCTCATTCTTAGGTACACGGTGTTAGATGCACGTTCATCTAGATCATCTCACCTTGAACGTTCTTTCTGATGTTGATTAAAATAAGTGGTCAAAAAAGGGTCCTGGGGACAGATTCGCCAACTCCACATTCACAGAGACAGCACCGCAGCAGGGACGTTGCTTTCTGAAGGAGCATCTCTTTCCTGCACAACAGGGTAGGGAGGATGGTTTTTTTGTTCTAGATCTCTGCTAGATGTTTTTGTCTTTATCCATATTGTAGTAATGCACACATATGTGCATACTTGTTTTAGGCAAAATGGGCAACCCAGGCTTTGGGAATAATTCCTTGTCATTCTGATCAGGAGCTAGAAATGCGTACAGGGTCCAACACTGGCTTTTACAGACTTTAATGCCCAAGTAGAGCTGCCTGCGGCCCTCTGATTGTGAAGAGGGCGCCACTGATTTGCCCACCAAGTGTGAACCTAAGAGCGAATCGACCATTCATGGTGATGAATTTGCACAGATCCACACATATGTGCCCTCCCTCGGACCCCGCCCCTGGTAAGCAGAGGTGCATATTGCCAGACAGCTGGCCAGGGCCAGGGGTGCAGGCTGGAATCGCAGGGGATTGGAGCTGCTCTGACCCCATTAGCACGGTTCTTCTAATGGAGGACTTACAGGCACAGGCTCGGGCTCCTGAGGCTGCCCTTGATACAACCAGCCGGTGCCTCTTACAGAAGAGCAGTCTGCTTACCATCCGGTTAGGAGGAACGTCCAAACAGCCTTCTCTTTTCTGAGATTTTATATTTTGCCCCGTGACACAATCTCATGATGCTACTGCAGGGCCTGCCTCAATCACATGGCAAAGAGGACTGAGAACTCCCGTTTGTGATGCAGTCACCCTGCGCATGGACACGTCGGGCAGCAGCTTGAAAGGGTCTTAGCCACTAAAACCTTTGGCTGGGATGCTTTGTGGGATTCCTTCAGCACATCCTCCTGGACTCACTGGCTTTTTATCAAAGAGCACATACCCACTCCAGCAGAGCCATACCCCGTGAGTGTAAAATGGTTGACTCAGTGCAGTTTTCAAACATCCGTTCCTGACTTACAGCGCTCACGTTTCGACCCGGTTCCGCCTCCTCCGTTTCCAAGTCACGGCTCTTACCCCCTCATCCCCTCTGCTTAGGGTGTCTGCAGAGACTTTTTCTTTCAAGTCTGCCGCCGAGAGCATTTGACATATTAGCCAGTGGGAGAATGAGGTCGGAACCAAGATGACTAATATTTGCATTTGCCTTTCCTTGCCGCGCAAGAGAAGAAAGAGACCAAGTCTGATCTTTAAAGTGGTCCTCATTTTCTACAGTCCCCCTGGCAGAGGAGACCTGCCCCAAGTGCCAGATGCCTTTCCCAACAGCTGTTTGGTGATTCCGTGTCACCGGGCTCACTGCAAAATCAGGCATAGCCTTTTAATTACCTGTTCGTGTTTTAGCCATGCTGAGCTCCATGGCATAGAGAGAGGGGCTAAGCCTTCATTGTAATGGATTTTTAGTAAGACTATCTCTGAGATAAGAGTCCTAAATCTTGGCAGTCTCTTTAGAGCACACACTCTGTGATTGCACACAAATTCTTGGCTCCCCAGAGCCATGTTGTAAATGGAGTGTGCCGCACAGGGTTGGGTAATAAGATACTGCAGATACATTTGAGAGCAAGGTGCACTTTTGCTTTATTTATGAAGATAGACATGCTGGTTGAGGGCTTAATCACAGCTGATAAATCATTTTAAGAAAGCCTATTAGAACCATATGCTGATTTTTTGCATTAATATAGTGTGTCTGTTTCCAGTCTAATAAGACAGGGTTTTTTCGCATGCTCTCTGTGTCTCTCTGGTGTGGACTATTTATCTGTTTAAGTGGTATCACTTGTGTGGGAGCATTTATCTCTTTAAGAGCTACCATTAATAAAAGAAGGTGAAAGGAAAGGGGGAAGGAAAAATGAGTGAAGGCGCCCTTCACACAATACCTGTGTGTGTGTGTGTGTGTGTGTGTGTGTGTGTGCACGCATTGCACGTGTGTGTGTGTGTGTGAAAGAAAGAGTCCCAAAAGCTGAGAACAGGAAACATCTCAATTAGAGTTTCGGAAGACCATGGGTTGGTCCTCACTTGGCATAAGGTAGTCATTTCAGCCCAGGTGGTTATAATAGTGTAGGAAAAGATTATCTGAATATGTGTGTATGTGCGCATGTGCATGTGTGTGTGCGCGTGTGTGCGCACACTGACATTTTGGTTACCTCACTTCTCCCCAAGCTAGCAGAGGTCTGCCCCAGGAATAGGTCCCAAGGCTCTTTAATGAGAGCCATATTGGGGCTCCAGCTCCGAGCCAAGTTCTGTTGATCACTAATTGCAGGGGTGCCTTGCAGATCTTTTCTATTATTTCCTGAGCATACCCCTGCTCTTTTTATTATCTTGCCAAAATTCAAACAGTCATAATTGCATGATTTATTGTTTATTTATTATCTATTCTACTGCATCAATCGCTGTATTTAATAGATTTTAAAAAAAACAGCAAGAGCTTTTACCTTCCACGGAGAAGTCATGTATCTGTGCATCCCACTTGCCATTCTTCAAAGCGCATCCACGGTACTCCTCCAGAATCCTGTTTCTGACCATATAAATAAGGGCTGTTTTTGGTGCACAGACTGAGCTCGTGCGCCAGAAAGATGTTTTAAGGAAGGATGTTAATTTATCCTTTAGGATTGCATCCAGGTTGGGTTATGTGACTCCTAAGTTTCTTTCCAACTCACAGTGTCCAAGATTCTATGAAAACAGAGTTTAGAGATAAGAGAAAGTTGAAAATCTCATTTTATACAGATTTAGAAATATGACACCAAATCATTAGAGGTAGTGATTAGAAACTAGTAATAGTCAAAATTACCACCATTCATTGGGTTCCTGCTGTTTGTTGGGCACAATGCTAGAATTTTTAAAAATATTTTATTTGTTTATTTGTTTGTGAAGGAGAGAGAGAGCCTGAAGGGGGAGAAACAGAGGGAGCGGGACAAGTAGACTCCATACTGAGTGTGAGCCTCATGCAGGGCTCGGTGGAGATCATGACCTGAGCCGAAATCAAGAGTTGAATGCTCAACCGACTGAGCCCCCTGCCAGGCTCCCCACAGTCGTAGAAATTTCATATATATCAATTCCTGATCATCCCAACAATCCTGTAAGATAGATGTTTTTACCTTCATTTTCCATAATAAGAAGTTAAGACTTAAGAGTAGCAGAAAGCCACAAAGCTAGGAAGTTACAGATCCAGTATTTGTAAATAGAACTATGTGCTGGAAAGTTTCACGTGCCTCCTGCTACTTCAGACCACCTCTTCCCATCCTTATTTCCTTATGGTGCATGTACGTTTTAATATACATGCTAATTTACTGCTTGAAAACTGTTCACTGGATGCTTTGCAAAACATCAAGCTGTGCTTGACCTTCACAAACACATGAACGACTCTCGGATGGACCCAGTATATCCTGGTCTTTAAGTATTCTAGTTTAGACTTCCAAATGCTCAACTCCAGATTCTGCCATGTTCTGGGATTACAGACGGCAGGCTGGCCCTGAAACTTAAAGGGCACGCAGTCCACCGTGAATGCCCTACTCACCGAAAACCATTATTCCAGTTCTAAACCAGGCATGGGACAATCCTCTCATCTCTAGCATTTTGTGAGCAACGTCCTCTTACTGTCGGGACATTTCCTTCCATGCCTGGTCCAAGTGACCACTCTTTTCCCAGAATAAAATGAACATGTGTCGCATGCAGATGTACTTGGAACGTACATTAGATTTTAGTAAAGTGATATGTACTTGAACTACTGCCTCTGAGAAGAGCACAGTTAAAATGCTGCTGTGGTCTCCAAGGGCGTGCCTTGAGATTCAGGGGGTTGCTTATGCCATTATTTCTGGTATCATAGGAGTTTTGACAGTAGGATAAAGAGTAATTTCTGGGCTATAGGCTGTGGGAAATATTTCATATTTAAACATTGGATTTTAAAGGACAGCATTGCTGTGTACCTTCTCTTCACCCTTCACTTCCACCACTGGAATTGTTTCTATTATGTCCTCCCAATTCAATCCAACAAACTTTTACTGAGGGCTTAATATGTCCCAGGTGCTGTGCTAGGTGGGCTAGGCGCCAAAGCTGCATTCTAGTGGGGGAGCTGCTAGTTTTGGGGTCTGAGGGAATGTTTGGATTTCTTGATGGGTTCAAATCTCCTTGGGACTGTGTGTACGGCTGAAATAGCAATGGCTGGGACTCCATTCTTCATGATTTGACCCTGACTTCATTTGTCAGTTTTCTCTTTTGTGTCATTTTTTTCTCTTGTGTCTTTTCTGCTCCAGGAAAATGGACTTTGTCTCCCTTCCCTAAACCTATCTGTGCCCTCCCCACCTCGGTGTACTTGCACATATAGTTGCCCCCACTGGGAAGACTTTCCCCTTCCCCTCTTCTTTGACCAATCTAACCCATCCATGAAAGCCTGTGTCAAGTGTCACCACCTCTGTGAAGCACTGTTTTTCCCTCGCCCGATGCAACCTTGGCCTCTCCTGAATCCCCTCGCTGCTTTTTAAGTGCTTCTCGTGGTCTTCTAATGGCCTGTCTTGTACTTTGGTGTTTGCTGTGTTTTCCTGTCTCCCTGGACTGTAAGCTGTGCTCTTGCAAGGCTCTCCCTACCCCCTTGTATGACGCCCACACCATCACCGTACACACAGAAGGAACTTCATGAAGACTTGTTGGAGTGGGTGAATGAAGGAGTGAGTGGATGTCCCTGCACATACGATCACATTGCCTGGTTTCTCTGTGCAGCAAGGAGAATGGAAACACCTTCTACCTCCAAGGAGAGGTGTCTCTTCCAAGTTCCGTTATCCACTTTCTTTTCAAGAAATGCATTCATTCATGATAACTGAGGATACAAGGTATCTGATAACATGGTTGTCAGTTAATAGCCATCCTGTACAGAGAATCTTGAATTGAAAGTAAGAAGGCTTTGAATGAGAAATTCTATTCATTCAACAAAGCTTTATATGTGTCAGTCATTGGGATACTTTAAGATAACACTGAAAATGCCAGCACTTATAATCAAGGGTAACAAATGTCTTTGTGCCATAATGGTGTAATAGGGATAAACTAAGGATTTCCAAACCCATTATTCTGTGTGTGTGTGGTGGTGGGGAGAATAGTAGGTGAGAGTGGTAGGTCTTGGTTAAGTGACCTAACATTATGAGCCTTGATCTTCCCATCTTTAAAAGGGTGATAAAACCCAACTCGTGGGGTGTTGGTGGTGATAAAGCAAAACTCCTTTATCAATTGTTGTAATGGATATGCAGCGGTGCTCGATGATTCTTGTCCTCTCCTCATCGCTCTGCCTACACCAAAGGATCAGAGGCTGCTGAGACTTTGATGCCAAGATGGAATGGGAAATTAAGCAAATATTCTACGCCCATAATTTTTCCTGGATTTTAGGTGGCAGTTCTGACTCAGAAGTCCCTTTTACCCTTGCAGTGGGCCAAGAGACTAGACTGAAGCCTTCCAAAGGTTTTAGTCACAGCTCAGAGGTGGGTTTAGGGTCTATGATCCATACCCAGTGAGAGATAGTCTTTCTGTTGTTACAGGTGATTCTTATATAAATCAGAAGTCTCAGGGTTTCTCCAGCATTTCCTTTCACAGCCCAGGTAATGCAGGATACCCGCTATTTATTTTTAGGAAGATTTGGCAGATGTTGGGTAGGCCGACTTCCAGGTCAGAAAAAACGTCCAAGAATGAGTTCTTCAGAGCAATTGATATTCCTATGATAGAAATTCCTATGGGACAAATCGAAATTAAAGCATAACATCCTCAGAGCGCACTCGCCTCTTCCTCAATTACAGCTCCTGCTGGTACCATCTCATTTTGCCTTCTGCGGCATTTGAGTCACTTCTGGGAAAGATGTCCTTCTTCTGGTGTCTGGGGTGTTTAGGACTACCAGAGTTTTGGTGACTACAGAACATTGTTGGGAAAGAAAAGATAAACCCTCTTTTTGGGTACATCCACTGTCATGGCTGAGTTCAGGGTTTAGGCGAGTTTGGCCTGATGGAAGAAGAGTGTCTCCGCAGCCACGTGGGCTGGCCACACAGGGAGTTTCAAGACCAGGTATGCACAGAAGAGGTTCTGCCTGCCTGTTAGTCCTGGTCCTTTTGGCGTTAGGGATCCAGGCCAGGATACTGGTCCATGCACAGGTCCACGCTAGCTTGGAACATGGGCCCTGTACCATACAGTTCATTAATTCTTGTTTTCTCTTTTGTTGCAAATACTATAAACTCTAGGAGGCCCTCTCTTCTGTACTTGTGGTACTTAAATCATCCATGCTCTGTTACACCTGTGATGACAGGTGCTTGACATTTAGATGCACACTCTGCACCCCTTACCAAAAATGAGAAAATTATGAAATATTAAATCTACAATAGTGGCAGAATACGAACTTTTTCCATTTGTATCAGATGAAGGCAACTCATCAGGAAATTAGAGCTGAGATATGCCTATACCCTGCCCTTTTGTGAAAATCTGATTAGTTGCAGTGATGCATGCCTATGAGGCTTTCCAGTTTTCAAGAATGAGTTAGGGACCACCACAAGCACAATTGCTAATATGCCTTCCTAAGTAAGGCGGAAAGACCAACTTTCTGCCCCAGTAAAAGCCTGTTCTCTTGTCTTTCCATTTGTGGCTGGAACCAAGTATTCAAAGGTCAGTGCCTTTGTACTTCTTTGTACTTTGTACAAGTACTTCTATTTTAGTGTTTACCAAAATGACTTCCTTGGAAAATTTCTCCCAAGAAATACTGCATTGGGATCACCAGCATCACCTTGGACCTGGCTCAGAATATAAATTCTGGGGCCCCACCTTAGACTAGTTCACTAAGTCTGGATGTAGCAAGTTCCACAGTGATGCCGATGCTGCTGGGCTGGGGACCACACGGTGAAAACCACTGTTCTAAGAATTCGCATTGTCAGATACGTTCACTGTTTGTTTAGTCCTGTTCTTCTCCTGGGGACTCACGATATACATGGACATTTTAAAGGCCTGAAAAAATGTTACAAGAAAAAAACTTTGTTCAGCCCATTATTTTATTTATTTTTCTTATTTATTATTTGAACACAGAACTCTTTTCTTTGTGTGGAACAGCCGTTAACATCCCACAAAGCCATGACCCACTTTGCTCGACTGTAATGGAAAGAGCTTGAGATTTCTAGACTTACTGGTCATGTGCCCTTTCCAGGTTACTTTTCTAAGCCTTTGTTTTTATCCACCTTCCAGCATTATGGTGGGGTTTAGGCATAGCTACATGTAAAGGGTCTAGCACTTAACTTAGAATACATTTAGGGACACCTGGGTGGCTCAGTTAGCTGGGAGTCTGACTCTTTTTTTAAGATTTTATTTATTTATTTGACAGGCAGAGATCACAAGTAGGCAGAGAGGCAGGCAGAGAGAGAGGAGGAAGCAGGCTCCCTGCCAAGCAGAGAGGCTGATATAGGACTCAATCCCAGGACCCTGGGATCATGACCTGAGCTGAAGGCAGTGGGGCTCCTGGGTGTCTGACTCTTGATCGCAGCTCAGGTCTTGATCTCATGGTCGTGGGATTGAGCCCTGCACTGGGCTCTGTGCTCAGTGTAGATTGAGTCTGCTTAAGATTCTCTCTCTCTCCCTCTACTTCTGCCCCACCCCCCAACGCTCCCCCACTCCATTAAAAAAGGAATATATTTAATAAATGGAAAGTATGCTTTGTTTAGTTCAAGTTAGAGTTATGTTGACATTTGTCCCATGCACACTCTCTTTGACATTTTGGATGTATCCAAACACTTCTTGAAACTTGAGGCCCATAGTTTCTGTCTTCAGGTGAGCAGATCTTCTTAATACAGGTATAATGGAGTCTGCATTCATTGTTCTGTAATTATCAAGGGGAATGTTTTCATGATGAAGAAAAATGACTGGCAGGAATGTTTTTGAGGATGCTGTGACATCAAGAATGTTTAGCATTTCACCTCTAAATTATGTGAAAGTCGTTTATAAGCTTCAATGTGCTATAAAAATGAGTGGCTGATTATAATTATTATACCTTAAAAATGTTTTAGATTGAAAAAAGAGGCTTGCCGTTGCAGAATAGGGTGTTCCTCACTTTCCAAGGAAGAATGTGGTATTTCTTTCTCTTCTTTGATCATCCTCTGACCATTATCCTTCTGAGAATCTCTTTGGGAGGGGCCTCCATAACTTTAGGGCTGTTCTGGGCCTGTTACTTCAAGGTGGGACCCCAGGGAGGCAATGAGAGTATAGAACATCAAATAACTTTGTGGTAAGTCCCCATAATCAAGGAAACAATCCAGTAGTTTAGAGGCAACAAACCTGGAGGCGGGGGAGTGCGAGTTCTGTGGAAAGACAACAGATTCCGTGAACAACGTGGGCATATGGCAGTGACCCTAAAGCTATGGTCTGGTGCATGCAACTGGTTTCTGTGACTAAGTTGTGTGACCAGCTAGCATGCTGGAAAGAGATCTCCACCCCAGAATGCAGGGAAGGCATGAACAGACTATGAGGCTCACTGAAGCCAAAGGCCCGGGGAGTAGATGCTGAGGGCGGGAAGGGAGACTTCTCAGTGTGGCTCCCTACAGGGATCCCTGTTGGCAGGAAGAAAAGGGTGGATCAGGAAAGTAGGAAAGAAGTGAGGCAAGGGGGGAAAAAAATCACAGATGTCCCAAGTTTCCACAATTTTATCAAAAAATTTTCCATGACTCATCTTGTGACTTTTCCCCAAATTCAATATGATAAAACCACGACTCTAAGTATAATTAAGCTGTAATTACCCAAGAGTAAGAGGGTGGTGCATTTTAATCAACTTCTTCATTCCCTTAACCACCCAGTCGAAGGTGGGGAAAAACACAGAACAGAAATTGTCTCTTTTCCTTCTTCCATCCCGACTCTCCCTGCTCCGTGGCCCTCTAAAGGGTTGAAGGGGGGGAGCAAAACAGAAAACATTCCAGAATAATTTCCTCCCTCTCCAAAGTAGTGAAATAAAGTGAGAGCCACATAGAGGGAGCTGGAGGACTAAGGTTTTCTGCTTTTTGTTAACTCAACCCAGCTCCAAGCTATGTTTGGCTTCCGCACACTTTGCATTACCTTTCCATACGCTGATCTGCCAGGCAGGTCTCCATGGTGAGGATATTTGGAACACTTGATAACAACTTGATAATAATACTGCTTACTGAGCATCTATTATCTACCAGGTACCTTCCGAACATTATCTCTTATCTCAATATGAGGTCCACAAGCTTAATGGATAAGAAATGTAGCTCAGAAATTCAGTTACTTGTTCTTAGTCATCCAGTGGGAGAGCAGGGATTGAAAATCAAGATGGTGAGATTCTCAGAGTCCCTTCTGATGCTGGAAGGAGCAGTGGTGAAGGTTAACAGGAACAAAAGCAGTTTGGATACGCTGTTAGCGCTCATGAATGCCTGTGGACTGTTTGTCACAGGCTCCCAACCCACCCAACCCTGTTTTCCTCACTACACCGGATAAGAAGGGTCAGGCTTGACCTGGAAAGTGTTGAAAGACTGGCCACTGCGTGCAGCTCATCGAAGGGGACAAGGTTCACCATTGCTGTGACCTGGGAAGGTGCTGTGGTCCAGCTGGACCCCTCTCTAGCGGCTCAGGGGTGGCTCGGGCTGCTGTCCAGAGTGCACTAAGCCATAGCCAATGTCAAGGGCTCCTAACGTCCAAGCAGGAAACTGTGACTGAAAAGCTGAGAAAACATATGATCCCATAAAAAGCCGCCTCTGGGGAAACAAGCCATTAGTCAGCCTTATTTATTTATTTTTCCTTCTTGCCGCAAAGTTCAATACAAACGGAGGAGCTGTGATTATCATATAAAAGACTATGCAAAATTGCCCTCCCTGTACGATGCTGAAGAAAACTTTACCCTGGCCCTTGGCCATGTTAACTTTGTTTATGTTCCTCAGATTCTGAATGCTTTGACCACAGTTGTGTGGGAGCACAAGTGTGTCTCAAAATAAACAAGCAGAGTGGGAACTCTCCAGAGCCCCCTCTCATCTCCACCCGCATTTCTGCCTTTTATCCTGTCTGATGACAGAGGCCGGAGGCACAGGGTGACGGTGGCCTTATTAAGACCAGCTCTTCTGCAGGAAAAATGTGCTTAATGAGCTTAGGAAATACCTTGTGGTCATGAAAGAGTAATAAAATTTCCGCTTTCTTGGGCGAGATCAGGAAACCTTGACTGTCCGCTCAGTTTTTGCCAGTTTCACTTGGGAATGTTCTTTTGGAAGGTCAATTTTTTTTTTTTTTAATGCGTGGCAGGAAAAAAGAATAATATAATAGTTTGAGGAAAGCCCCATGATCCATCCATGGATGCAGGATAGCAACACCTCCGGTCTTTTAGAGATCTCTTGGTATTGGAGATGTCTGTTTTTGTCTTTTTAATCTCTTACATCTACAATAGTTCACTGTCACTACTGTAAAAAAGTACCACAAACTGGGTGGCTTAGAACAATGGAAATTTACTGTCTCACAGTTCTGGAGGCTGAAAGTCCAAGATCAAGGTGTTGTCAGGGTTGATCCTTCTGAGAGCTGTGAGGGAGAATCTCCTGCATGCCTTTCTCCTAGCTTCTGGTGGTTTGCTCCACTCATGGGATATTCCTTGGCTTGTAGAGGTATCACCCCAGTTTCTGCTTGTGTTGTCATCTGGGTTCTCCTTATGGGTGTGTCTCTGTCCAAATATCCCCTTTTTATAAGGACACTAATCCTATTGAGTTAGGGGCCCACCCTGTTCTATCTTAACTAAATATATCTGCAGCAACTCTTTCCAAATGAAGTCACCTTCTAAGAGACAGGGTGGGGGGGGTGGGATGTCAACAAATAAATTTGGGGAGGGACACGATTTGACCCATAACACCATCTGACAGACTTATCCAAGTTCTCTTTGACATAAGAATTCTGAAAATAGGCTAATAAAGAGGGATGTGTACACACTAACTAAAAACTGAGGTTAAAACTCCATTGGTGGAGAGGGGCCTGGCTGGCTCAGTTGGGAGAGTGTGCAACTCTCCATCTCAGGATTGTGAGTTTGAGTCCCACGTTGGGTATAGAGATTATGTAAATAAATAAAAGCCTAAAAAACTTTATTGGGGGAAAATTAATGGTTTAAGTTGAGACTACAGTATTTGCTTGTGAAGCAGGGCATTGTAGGTTTTGGGGGAAGGCAGTGCCATGTTGTGAGGACACTCAGATGGTCCTAAGGAGAGACCCATGTGGTCAGGAACTGGAGCTTTCTGCCAACACAGGTGTAGAAATGACCACCTTGGAAACCTCTTCCAGTCCCAATCAAACCTTCAGATAAGTGCAGCCCTAGCCAATGTCATGACTGTAATCTCATGAAAGACCATGAGCCAGACCACTGACTTACATCATTATTGAATTCCTGACCTAGTGAAACAGTGAGGTTACAAATATCTGTTGTTTTAAGAAACTAAGTTTGGGGAGAGTTTGTTATGCAACAGTAAAGATCTAATATAGCACCCGCTACCCCAACCCTGGAAAAACAAAACTGTATTTACTTGGTGAACAGTAACTTGAACAGCAAGATTGTATAATGGTAAGAGCACAGAGTTCTGAGCCAAGATATCTGTGTTCAAATCCCAGCTGTGTGATCTTGGGGAAGTTGCTATACCTCTCAACTTTAGTTTTCTCCTTTGTAAAACGGAGTAATAATAATAGTACCCATCTCATAGGAAATAGTTAATGTGAACAATAATTAGAACTGTGTTTGCGTGTAGTAAGATTAATTCCCTATTTTTGAGAACACAGGGGTTGGAAGAGAACACTTAGGACATGAAATGTCTTACAGTTGAATTAGGGTGTGTGTTGAAAGGGGTGACCTTTCAGAACTTGCATAATGAAGGTAAGACTGGCTTTTATAACCTACCTTCTTCAACCTTGGTAAATATATGAACATAATAAACATTAGGAGGATAAGTAAGATCCCTTGTTACAGAATAGATACTGAGAGTAGATAGCTTGTTCAAGGCCATAACACATGAGAGAACAGTAATTGCCACATCGGTCCCAACCAAGCATCTATCCTTCTTTCCTTTTATTTATACGTACACTTTATATGGGGATGGTGACCCAGGCAATCCTGTCCAGAATTCCTCAGAAAGTGCCACAAAGATTTCCTGAAGGACAACGTTTTTTTAAAAAAAGATTTTATTTATTTATTTGTCAGAGAGAGTGAGCACAGGCAGACAGAGTGGCAGGCAGAGGCAGAGAGAGAAGCAGGCTCCCTGCCGAGCAAGGAGCCTGATGCGGGACTCGATCCCAGGACGCTGGGATCATGACCTGAGCTGAAGGCAGCCGCTCAACCAACTGAGCTACCCAGGCGTCCCAGGACAACATATTTTAACCCACTGAGCCACCCAGGCGCCCCAAGACAACATATTTTAAACTCTACTTGATAAAGAAGTTTCCTATTCATAATTTCTAAAAGACTAAAGGATATATTTATAAGATTTTGAGCTCTGCATTTTACATGACATTTTCTAAGAAGCCTTCAATGGGCTTAGTCCTGTACTGGGCAGAGACTGCCTCCTCTTCTGTTCTGAAGGACCTCGAAATTCCTACTCTTTTTACCTCTTGGAACAATAACCAAAGCTGAGTATCTTGTGTGGTCCCCTTCTGAGCCAAAGCCCCAAGAGGTTCATGTTCATCCTCTTACTCCTTCCATCTCTCTCCCTCCTCCTTCTCCTCCTTTTCTCCTCATCCTCCCTCTTTTTCTCTCTCTCCTCCTTATTCTCCTCTCCCCCTCCTCCCCTCCCTCATCCTCCTTCTCCTAAATGATGCTGCTCTATAGGCCAGGTCAAGATCTCTTTTAAAAATCATAAAACGGGGGGTGCCTGGGTAGCTCAGTGGGTTGAGCCTCTGCCTTCGGCTCAGATCATGATCCCAGGGTCCTGGGATCAAGCCCCACGTTGGGCTCTCTGCTCAGCAGGGAGCCTGCTTCCCCCTCTTTCTCTGCTGCCTCTCTGCCTACTTGTGATCTCTCTCTCTCTCTGTGGAATGGATAAATAAAATCTTTAAAAAAAAATTAAAAAACGGGGCACCTGGGTGGCTCAGTTGTTAAGTGTCTGCCTTTGGCTCAGGTCATGATCTCAGGGTCCTGGGATTGAGCCCCTCATCGGGCTCCCTGCTCAGCAGGGAAGCCTGCTTCTGCCTCTCTCACTCTTCCTGCTTGTGTTCCCTCTCTCGCTGTGTCTCTCTCTGTCAAATAAATAAATAAAATCTTTAAAAAAATTAAAAAACAAGTGTAAACATTTAGTGAGTCACAAGACAGGTCACATTTGGGACTCTAACATTTGCTTTCAACACAGGGTTTTTCAGTTATATTCTGGGGACCCGGCGCCTGTCACTCATCCCTGGAAAAACAAATCTGTATCTGCTTTGTGAACAGTATCATCCTGAAAACCTCTGATGAAAAGAATCTTAGACTAACGGTGCCTCAGGCCTCAGGGATAGGAATTTCTAGAAGAAAAAGAGAAAAAGGAAGAAAATGGCATTTTGATCCAGTTGCCCTTTTATATTATTGTCTCCCTGTCCAGTTTGCCAGAGAATTGCCCACTGGCTCTTGGCTTGTTCTCAGATTGGAGTGTAGTCTTTCAGAGATTACTCTGTATTCTAAAAGACAAGGAACTCTTTATTAAACAGAATGGGGAGGCCCTGGTTTCTAGGAAGGGCTGATGGATGCTCTAGCCTCCATATCATAGCCCTGCCCTACTCCTCCCACCAGAGCCCTCTCCAGGCTCTTCCCTCTCCCAGTGGAGGGGAAGGACAGTGTGGACACCTTTACTTTAGGGAAGTAAAAACACTATTTTAAGCTACCTAGCAATTAAGGCAACCCCTCCCTTACCTGGGGGGCCTCTCACAGAACTATTATTGCAGCAAGATATTTCCAGTCATGCGTTCCAGTGTAAGGTGTGTGTTTGGGGGTTACTCCTTCTTTACCCACTTTTCTCCAACTTTGAGAATTTTTAAACAAGAGTAGAATTCTCAGATCATACTTTCTTCTCTTCACATCCACTTCCTCTTTTTCTTCTCTTCACTTAAAGTTTAACTAAAAGGCCTGGATTTTCCAACGCCTTCTTCATTATCCTCACAACAACCACTTACACAGTTCTTCCACGTGAATTCATTTACTCCTCACAACTATGAGGAGAAACACAACAACTGTTTCTCCCAGTCTGGAGATCTGAAAACAGAGCCACAAAGAGACCAAGTCCTTTTCTTAGGGCCACACAGCTCCTAAGGGGCTAAGTCCACTTTGAACTTCACTGGTCTGATGTTGGAGTCCGAGTTCTCAAGTCCCCGATGTCCCATGTCACTTCCCTTATTACTTGCTTCTTTTTAGAAATTCATTCTTCCCTGACAATTTATTTCTCACCAGAGGGCTTCTGTGTTGAAGCTCCCACTTGAGGTTCCTCTCAGTCTTGGGTGAGTGAGATAACGGTGAAGCCTTTGGCAGCAGCAGGATCCCCCATCCACTCCCTCTCCATAGTCATGTGGGGGCAGCCACGCCAGAAGCATTGGGTCACTTTGATTTGATAACAGACTCACATCTCTCTGCAGAAATACTGTTTTCTTTAGGAATAGAGAGGAAGGGAGGAAGGATAAAGGATGGAAGAAAGAGAGACAGGGAGGAAGGAGAAAGAGAAAGGAGGAGAGAAGGAAGAAAGGAGGAAAAGAATATTCACTGACATGGTGACCATGAGTTTCTTAGGAAGGATCTTCTTTCTGCCCTGCTATGCCTGGTCATCTCTGTAGCATGCTTCTTTTTCTCTTGGGCTGGGCCATACTAACTTCCCTCCCACTGAGATTGTACATTTGGAAACCTGGTCATGTTCTTTGGATTTCCTGTCTAAAAAGAAGGAATAAGGAAAAAAAAAAGTTGAAACACATCAGTTCTACTCAAGGTTCCAAGCCCAGAGCTGTGAATGGGTCCCTCCAACATCCTGGGTCTTTCTTGTGGGAGCCAACGTGTTTATTGTCGCGATTCACTGCTCACAGAAAGTCTTGATTCCCATCTGTGTTAACAGGCAGCCTGCCGGAGAAACCAGCAGGCCAGCGCTTGGAGAGTACCTGAAGCCTATAGAGCACTCGCTGCAGCTTCCCTTTTTCTATTTCAAAGACCCAGAATAGTTTCAAGAGAAGAGTGGGGAACGCATGCTGTAGACTTTGCAGAGGCTCTCCAACATGGCGTCCGTATTTCTCGATCCCCTCTCAGGGTCGGCTTCACCTTCCTTGGCTTCTGTTCCACTCCATCCTGAGGTGCGTCTCTCTCTGGCTTGTTGTCTTTGCTGCCTGCCTGCCAAGTCCTGAATTCCTTTCTAGCTCTGAAAGTCCGTAATTCCCACTCCGTCTCTGCTGTTTCCAGGCCTGATCCAACTCAGACCTCAAGTTCTTGCAACAGGGTTTGAACAGCTTCACGAGGCCGCAGTGTGCTGGTCTGACCAGCCTGAGGTTTGTGGAATCACTTAATGAGTGAGGTTCACTTCTGGCATTCCAGTTCAGAGACAGTCATTCATCTTAAATTATTAAGGTTATTTATTAATAGTACTAGTACCATTATGAAGAGTGTCTACCACTGGTTTCTTAACATTCACCAGGTGTGGAGCATATACAAATTGCTTGAGAGTGTTACTTGTGGCCATATTGTAGTATTTCATGCAAAGTATTGTCTAGTTTCACTTAAATCCTCATAGGGTCCTAAAAAGTAGCTACCTCATGCCCCTTTTACAGATGAGACTGAAGCATTGGAAAGTAACTTGCCTAAGATTGGTCAGTCCACCAGCAAGGAGGGAAATGCGAAGTCGAGCTACTAAGCCTGGCTTGTTTTTCTCTGAAGCCAGTACTACTCTTAACCTACGTCACAGTCCCTCCCAGACACCAGCTGTGTGTCTCACGACTGTGCTGGAAGCTTAACATGTTACACTTGGATTTAATCCTCAGAATCATCCTGCAAGTTGGGAGGATTAGCTCCATTTTTCAGGTGAGGAAGCTGAGGTTTAGAGAGGTGGTAGATGACTACTTTGGTATATTCAGTGGAGTCCAGTAAATGTTTAGAATAGCCCTGAATTTCACCACCAAACTGCCAAAGGAGTTTCTATAACATGCATTTAAAGACTTTCTGTTTCTCAGCAGAGCAGAGTGTTTGCATTTATTTGGAGCACGGGGTCATTAAAAAGTACACCCTGAGGGGCGCCTGGGTGGCTCAGTGGGTTAAAGCCTCTGCCTTCGGCTCAGGTCGTGAACCCAGGGTCCTGGGATCGAGCCCCACATTCAGCTCTCTGCTCGGCGGGGAGCCTGTTTCCTCCTCTCTCTCTCTGCCTACCTCTCTCCCTACTTGTGATCTCTGTCAAATAAATAAATAAAATCTTTAAAAAAAAATACACCCTGAGACAGCTTTACCTGATGTGGGAGCCTCAGAAGGGACACGGAGGAGATGCAGCCTGCTGGGGTTACTTGGAGGGGTTTGCAACACGATTTAAAGATGGGGTGGGCCAACCGAGGCAGAACTGGGGATCGGCTTGACGTTCCTGTCAGTGAGAAAGAGGGAGAGATTAGTGAGAGAAACACGAACTCCTACAAATCTTGAGAATTCATGACTCATCTGCTGCATGCAGGAAGTACAGACAGACCGTAGTTTGTCATGAGAAAGGAGAACTGAATATCAATTTCAAGGCTCCTACGTCTCACTCCGTATATTCACCTCCTTCTGTTTCTCATTCCATCTTTGTTTCAGGTGAGCCGTTGGGGGTCCAGTTTGGGTTTCTAACCATGCATCCCTTACCTTGATGTAAAGAAAGGTTTAGATCTTTCACTAATAAACCCCTGTAAATGAAATGTGGCCAAGTTCAAGTAAAACATTTTAAAATGTCACTTTAAAACTACTTGGAAGAAAAAAAATCTATATGTTGCCTCCATGGTTCCTTAACTCATTTCAGCTAGGCCCATGGACCCAGCCCTTGCTGCAGTCTCTCACACTGCTGTTTCCTGAAAGTATTTGTAATGGAGCTAACATCATTTGCTCAGCTGTAAATCCTCTATTCTGGGCACTATGTAAGTATTCAGAGGGACAGTGGGATTCAAATGCCAATGTTTTGCTTTAAAGAACAGTGAGCAAAAATAGACTTTGGTTTTTAAAAATTGAAAGCCAAGATAAAGTTAGAGGTGATGATGGACTGGAAAAGGAAAGACGCCTGACAGGTATATCTTGTTTTTTATCCAGAGCTCAACTATGTGCCCGTTAATGTTCTGAGTGTGTTTGTGTTACTTCTCATAAAAGGAAAAAAGCAAGCAATGGGGCGTACCTATAATAAGACAGATGCTGCTTTCACCCCCATTTTATAGATGAGGAAAGAGAGGAAGAGAGAGATTAAGCAGCATGCTCAGAGTCACGTAGCTGCTCAGTGGTAGGGCTAGGATTTGAACTCAGGTGATCCTCACTCTAGACCAGACACTGTCTTTATATTACACTGTGAAGGATAGAAGACCCCTGTGTCATCATTCTGGGCCACCCCCCTTTGAAACCCGTAGGAAACAGCAGTACCCCAGCCTCAGCTGACGTGTGGCAATGCCTGCATCAGTTTTTCTAAAAGACTTCGTGCTGACTCTGAATAGGTTACTGATTCATAGAATATTCTAGGCTTGGCCCCTCTAGCTCCTGGAAAGAGCACTGAATCTGGAACCTGAGGGTTTGTGTTCAAATTCTAACTCCATCCATCACTGCCTACTGGAACCATGGACGAATCCCCTGAATTGTTACGTATCAGTAACGGGGCAACGGTGATATTTCTGTCTACTTCACAGAGTCGCCCTGAGATGAAATGAAAACTCTTCTCTTGTAAACAAACTCTAAAAACTCTCCCATCGTCTACAGAGATTGAAGGAAAAGAGGGAAGTCTGACACCATCATAGTTCTGAGACTTTATAAACTTTAAAGGGATCTAGAGGCCATGTCTTTCCTTGACATTTGGGGAGAAAACTTAAAACTAATTTATACTCATTGGAGCTAAGGAGAAAACTTGGCTTTGGATTTTAATTTCCTTTTAAGTAAAATCCAAGTATTCGAAGGTTGATTTTGCCACAGACAGTGGCATGGTAAGTGTTGAAAATGCTTGCATCTATTTCAAATAATGGTTCCATAATCACATTTTAGCAGTGGTGGCCAGATATATTTATACGCTTCCTTTACAAAACAGTATCTCCAAACACTGTGGGAAGAATGTATCTTCTGTCTCTGTCTGTCAAGATTTTCTATTTTTTTTGGTGTCAATTTTATAAATTGGGATTATCTAGGAACCCATCCCCTTAAATAAAATTTCAAACTTATTGGCATAAAGTTTTAGAAAATAGCCTCTCTTTATCTTTTTGTTGTCTGTGGCATATGGAAGTTAATGTCCCACTTTTTATTCTTGATATAATAATTTATGCCCCCTTTTCCCCCTGGATAGTCTGGCTAGGTGTTGATCAATTTTGTCAGTGTTTTCCAAGAATCAAGCTTTGGCTCTGTCAGTTTTCTTAGCTATATATTTGTTTATTTCATTAAGTTCTACTTTTATTTTCATTAAATTTCTTCTACCTCCTTTGAGTGTAATTTGCCCTTTTTTGGTAACTTTTTTTTTTAAGGTTTTACTTATACATTTGAGAGAGAGAGAGTAAGTGAGACAGGAGTCGGATCCTTAACTGACTGAGTCACCCAGGCACCCCATTTTTGGTAACTTCTAAGATGGAGACTTAGATCGTTGAGTTTTTAGCCATTCTTCTTTTCTAATTATATAGCTAAGACTATGTATTCCCTCCTAAGCACAGCTTTAGCTATATCTCACAAGGCCTGATATATTATATTTTTTATTATCATTTAACTAAAATATTTTCTAATTTTTTTTTTGTGATTTTATCTTTAACCCATGGGTTACTCAGAAGCATAATATTTCAGGTCCAAATGCTTGGGAATTCTCTACTCATCTTTCTGTTATTGATTCTAGCTTAATTTCATTGTGATCAGAGGGCACATTCGGTATAATTTTAATTCTCTGAAATTTGCAGACACTTGCTTTATGGCTTGAAACTAATAACCTGCTATTGCATTTTACTTGAACAGTTTTCCTCTGCTATCTTTTAGTGCCCCAACTGGAAAAGCTGTTGTATGTACTAACAGCAAGTTGCTTAACCTCTCTGTGCCTCAGTTTTCTGTCTCTAAAATGGAGATAATAGTAATGTCTTCCTCAAAGGGGTTTACATTAGATTTGGTAACATGTTAAAAGATTTTAGGATGGTACCTGGCCCATAGTAGGTACTCAGTAAATGTTAGCAATTATTAATTAATATGATTACTGGTTATTATGTTGGATTTAATATAAATATCCCCTGCCTGTCTGTAGTGCACTGAGCCTGTCTGTTCTCATTTGCTGTTAAACTGTAAGGCATGTGTTTTGAATATTATTTAAGTCTTGCAGCATTCTGGAGAGGTGGATACTATTATTATCTGTGTTTTACAAATAAGAGGATTAAGTGCAAACTAGGTAAGAGACTTGAATGGAAGTCTCTGTTTCTCAAGATGTTAGCAGCAGCCTGTCCTCTAATTCACATCTATATTCTTAGCTCGTATTTTATTCTAAACCAATAAAAGAAGGGATAATTTTGCAATCAAGTATTTTTGTGATTGACATCTTTGTCAGGCATTCCCCATGGATGTCTACATCCTTCAGGCCAGAGAGAGATCTCTTCCCTAATTGGCAGATTAGCCTCACCTCAGCCGTTCAGTTTTAGTTGGAGAAAAGGCAGAGTCCCAGTGAGCTGAAAATATGTCCGAGTTCCCAGCCCTTAACACCCTTCAAAGGCAAAACCTACCGTCATCAGCTTGTGGGAACTCAACAAATGGTGGCTGATCGACCGTCATGGTATTGTTCTGAAAATAAGCACAGACATTTTTGGTTACCAGTCCACCATCGCCCAAGTCGTAAAGCAAGTGAAATCAACATTCCTTCCCATTCATTGGGCATAAATTGTTATGGCTATTTCCAAGGATGCATGGTACACGTGTAATGTGGGGGTCTTTCAGGGAAATTTGACATAAAGCTGAGTCCTGAGAGACCAGTTTGTATTTTCAAGGAACATTGAAGACTTTAACATATTTTTTGAAGGGCATTTCCAAAACCCTATTGGTGCTAGTTTGGCAACCTATTTTATACTATGGAGTACCTAGTCTCCTACCTAGCATGATTTCAAAGGGGCTGGTATCATTCTTCTGAGTGTCCTAAATCTCCTTGGGTGCCCTTTAATTACATAATTTTAATCCTTTAGCATGTTACCTTGATACATTGTTTATTGTACAATCCCTTAGGAAAGACAGCTTTAAATTTCATTAGTTGTTCGTACTGTGGGTGAATGAGTGTTTGATTGGCTTCTAAGAGAGTGTTTTGGTTTGGATTGAAAGGGGCCAGGGGCGAGGGGGAGGCTATAGGTAGAATGGGCATCTGGGTTTAGAAGGGCTGGGTGAAAGGGTCCTCTTGTCCTGAGGCTGGGCTTGGGATAGCAAAGGAGGCTTCATGTTTTGCCTGAGGCTGCCACTGTCCACATCCTACCATGCATCCAGATGCCATTTAGTTAGATAATTGTTGTAAGCCTGTAGCACTACTGCTATCATTGTCATGTCACTAAATTCTGTATCTATAAAACAGATTGCTTTTCTTCTGGTTCTTTGGTTGCACACAGGTATTCCTTCCTGGCATTAGACAGATCATAGGATTGTATCTGGTATTAATGGCAAAGAAGAGTTGAGAATGGGAAAGGAAGGCAGGATTTTAAGAATGTCAGTAAGAACTGTTATAATGGAAGAACCTATAGCTCTTTCTCCCTCTGCCATGATACTCAGGAGCACGTGGTGGAACTTCTCTTAGTGGACCCATACCGAGCACAGCTTGCAGATTAACTGACACTCTTTATTCTCTCTTTAAACCAGATCTGCTGATGCCCAGAACAGCTCAAATGCCTGCAACCACCAGCTCGTTAGTGTGTGTGCCAGATATCTGTTGTATTTATGTTCAAACTGTCGGTGCTGGTTGTATCTAATTAGTGCTATACCTTAATTAAATAATGTATACATGAATAAGATATGAGCATGAAAGGAAAGACCTAATTGGAATGCTTGCAAAGAATACAGGAGAATCTCTTAGAAATACTATCAAATTGAGTATGGGCAAAACCTGTAAGAGATTGTGAATATGTTTGGGGAAATACAGACAGGTTCTCCACTCAGACTGTTTCTCAGTGATGTTTGAGTTCTCACTGTTCTGTTAAAAGTCTAAGACTAGAAATAATTGACTATACATTCAGGGTGTGGTTTATGTGAGAAAGAATTTGCAGACGCCCCCAGCAGACCCACACTCAAAAAGGCATTGGCCCTACATCAGAAGATTGGCACT
Source organism: Taxidea taxus jeffersonii (assembly GCA_003697995.1). Taxonomy (NCBI): domain Eukaryota; kingdom Metazoa; phylum Chordata; class Mammalia; order Carnivora; family Mustelidae; genus Taxidea; species Taxidea taxus. The sequence goes on from ML102642.1 coordinate 131,432, forward strand.
GTGTGTGTGTCTATACATTTTAAGTTAACGAGATGCTTAAAATATACACCTATCATTTTCATGGTCCTTCCCACTTTATTCAACTTTTTAGTTAATAAACTACTATTGTCAGTGGCTTCTTCTGTGGTTAAAAACCTCCTTGCCGTTCTCTTTGTGTTGAACTCAAAAGCTGGCATTATCTTGATCCTTCTTTCTAGTTTCTCCTGAGAATCCTATGATACAACCACGGTTCTTAAATTGTTAGTGTCTCTCTTAAGGCTATTTATAGTTTTCGCCTATATTATCAAATATGCTTACTTGCTGCCAAATAAAGATGTTAATGTTGCTGGCATTATAATAATAGCCATATTTGACAAGGGCTCCATTTGTACCTAGACTCTGTACTAAGCACTTGACTAATACTATCTCACTTAATCCTCACAACAACCAAAAATGAGGTTCCATTAGTATTTCCATGCAACAGGCAGTTGAGCATGGAAAGGGAAAGCAGGTCGCTCAAAGTAACACAGTCAGTAGAGCCAGACTCTAACCCAGATGGAATCCGTATCCTAACTCTGGCACTATTTGTCTTTAAGTATCTTAAGTCATTGTTGCTGCTTATTATGTTTACAGTGGCTTTTGGGAGGCAAGGGTGTTGTGGAGCAAAACTGACCACCTGCCAATGTTCTTTTATGTCCAGAAGGTGAGAGAACACTGGTTGTTTCAGACACTGCATTGTCTGGGACCAATTCTGTTAAATCTTGAGGAAGAGACACTGGAGAATATAAGCATTAAGCACTCAGACCAATAATCATTAATGTAGACGGTCATGAGTGCATGTGCGCGCGCGTGTGTATGTGTGTAAGCACATGTGTGTATATGTGTCCCTTTTCCCTGCTGCTAATGAGGAGCTGGCATTTTAGTGCCCTTTTGTGCCACCGTGCTTTTAACTGCTGTTAAGATAAGGAGTAATGTCCCTCCAGCTGTACATAATAGTGTTGTAATTCCATCAAGGGGCTTTGATAACTTCATAAACCCTGACAGAAAAGCTTGAGTGGATTTTCATGTCACCATAACACCAAGATGGAATTACAGCCTTAATTTACTGGGTGTACATTTTGGGGGGTACATTACTTAATGTTTAATCCTGTTAAAAACAAATCAGCTGATGCCATCTGGCTATTTCCACTTCAGAGCGGCCTCCCAGCCTCCACACGATTTTGGATCTTTGTTCTTCTTCAGGCTGCTCCTTCGGATTCTTATTTTCTTCACCCTGGTAATTACTCTATCAGCATCATGATGAGTATCTCATGTCCATACAACTTTCTTCTTCGTTTACAGACCCGTTTCTCAGACACGGTCCTGTTAGCCTCATAAGAACCTCTGTACTTGCTTTCTTCTTTCCACTGGAACATCTGCAATTTAGTTATTTGTGTTATATGGAACAAATGTCTGTTGGCCGTTTTTTGAGAATAAAAGCAATGTGTGCACATTGAAACTTTCAGACAGTGCAGGAAGGCATAAAATGAAAAGTAAAGTTTCCTTTCCTTCTGCCTTTCTAGAATGCCTCTCCCCACAGGTGATCCCTGTTAATAGTTCCCTTTTATATCATTCCAAAAAAATTGTTCATCTACCATAATTCATAGCATCCCAGGAAAAACATTATGTATTTGTTTGGCTGTCTATTCATTTATCTCTCTGTCTCTCCCTTTTCTCTTTATCCAGAGGAGATTGTTGGCACCGTGTCATTTGAAAATACTTAATTATATATCTGAAGCTTGTTCCATATCATTACGAGTAGCTTTCCATCACTCTTTGTAGCAACCACGTAACAGTGTCAGTCATCCAAAAGTCTGTTTTTCAAATATTATTTTAGTTCATAAAATGTGTGGGTAAAGGATACCTAAGTTTGAAGAGATGGGCTTTCCCTTGGCCCCATCTTGTCAGGACAGATCTCAATCCAATCCATCGGAGAAAAAGGAAATGGATTTTTTTTTTGGTACTGAAAATGACTTCCTATATTTTGTGTTTAATATAAGTGGATCATTCTGAAACTGTCTTGTAAGATGCCACATTCCTGTGGGTCTAGTAGGGGTTGAGACAAAGAGTATGCAAGGTGTTTGGGGAGGCACTCTTGAGCAGTGCTTGGAGACCCTGTCATATAACCTGGAGCCTTTCTGGCCCCCATTTTGGTTTTTGGGTGGGGGAGGGGTCATTTATCTAGGCCTCAGTTTCTCCATCTGCAACATCGGACAGTTTGGTAGATCTAATAGGGAGTGAATGGAGGTTAGGAGGATGGGCTGATTTTGAATTCCAGCTCCTTCAGTGATTCGCCATGTTAGGCAAGTTACTTAAGAGATCAGAGCTCAGTTTTCTCACCTGTAAAGTGGGGTTAGTCATATGTACTTCATATGGGTGCTGTGGTCATTAAATAGGGTGATTATTTTTGCCTTGATAAAGGGTGAGTTTTATGAGTACTCTAAGGCTGCTTCACCATCTTTAGCTGATGAAGTAAATTTCTTTGGAGGTGGCTGGATTTTTAATGGCTATTATCTTTCCCGGACTTAGCATTTATTGTTGTCCCGTAGATTTCAAACTTCTAATGTAATGGAATTGACTTTGAAAGATGACTTAGAGGAGCTGGTCTCATTGCTTGATAGTTGCATATTATTTGTTATTTTCTCTCTTATAGCCTGGTACAGGGTGGCTGTTTTGTAATCCCATCCATCCAGAAATCTGTGAGTTTTGGGTGTTGTGTTGGAATGCTAGTTACAGGAGGCTTTCAGTGCACTCCTCTGACTTTGGGAGAAAGGTCTACACTCTCCAATGTGTGTTCCAACTCACCTTCCAAAACTCTAGCACTTTCTCTTTTTAACAGAAGAGCAGTCCATTGCAGATTTCCTAGGATGCGTGACTTTTTAATTTAACTTTTGCTCTAATAGACTTCCTGCGAGGTGATGCATACTCCATAAAACACAGACACTTCAGCAGCCTCATATACTTGCCTACTACTCTGCAGTATGTTAGAAAAAAAAAAGTGGCAATAGATTTTCCTCGGAAAACAAGTTTCTCCAAAGGACAGGTCTCCTAAGATAAACAGTGCACTCTGGGGTGACGTACAGGATAATACCCAGGCTCATCTCTGCACAGCCCTTAGACAGCAGAGCTGTCATTTGGAAAGCACACTGTTGCCTTCTGAAGATACTGCTCGAGCTTGAAGCAGACGAGGGAGTGTGGGGGCGGGGTGGAAAGATCCATTAACCTAGCTGATCTGCAGAGGCGGCAAGACACAATATAAATCTAGAAACTGCTCTGTGTGGTGAATGCCCCTGCAGGAGTTAGAGTAACAGACAAATTAGCATAATGTAATTGGTTGGCAGGGTCAGCCCCTCTCTGTGAGCATTAGCCATGGGGATGGTAGGAAGAGGCAGATAAAAGATTGGGGGGGGCAGCATTTTGTCTGTCACGGTGAAGAAGGAGCTTTCATTTCAGCACTGCATAGATCAGTTGTCATTGTGGAGATAGCTGGATCCTTCAAGTTAGTAAAGTTCTGATCTTTGAAAAATTCCTTCCTTTGAAACAAAATCAAAAAAGTCTGCTTCACTCCTCTGGCCAAAGCCAAAACCCAAACCAAACAAAATCAAACAATGTAAGTTAATAAAAGAAGAAGAAGAGAAGAAGAAGGAGGCAGGAGGAAGGAAGGAAGAAAGAACTGGAAGGAAGATTTTTTTTTTTTTCTTTACTAACCTATTTACTCTACTGACTTTTGGAAGCACTTTCTGGAACTTTGAGGGCTACGTGTTATCTTTTGACTGATATGTCTCTGGATGATTAATTTGTTGAAATCACTTCACTCATTGCCTACTTGTTGTGCAAGAACTACCTTATCCTTTTCAAGGGAGGCGAAGATCTATTTCTTTTCTTCTGACCCAAGTATCACACCAGCCTATGCAGAAAAGGAGGCAGAAACCCTCCCTTGCTCCCATAGCAGTTTACACCTGGGCCATTCGGTTGCTCATGTGGTTTTCAGAAACAGAAATGTAAAAGATCACACTGCTGCTGCCATATATTTTTAAAATTTTCATTTGCTTTCTTTCTCTTCAAGTTTTCTTTCCAACTTCAGGTGCAGAATTGAGTTAATCAACATTATTCAGTAATTTTGCAGGTCAGAGTACTTTGTCGTCATGGGTTTGGGAAAATCTCCACTTCTGTTCTACTTTCTGTCTTCTGTCTTCAGTTCCCACACCATTCACCTCTTCTTCATAGCAACCCACTCCAAAATATTCATTGTATGTTTTTTTTGTCTTTTAAAGATTTCATTTATTTAATTTAAAAAAATGATTTTATTTATGTATTTATTTGAGAGAGAGAGAGAGTACATACATAAGCATGGGGGAAGGGAAAGGGACAAGCAGACTCCAGACTGTGTGTGGAGCCCAATGCACCAAGAGATCACAACCTGAGCTGAAACCAAGAGTTGGACACTCAACTGACTGAACTACCCAGGTGCCCTTATTTATTTATTTTTTTAGAGAGAGAGAGAATGAGAATGCATGAACATGTATGGGGGAGAGAGGCAGAGAGAGAGAGGGAGAGATAGAAGCTCAAGCAGACTCTCCACTGAGTGCGTAGCCTAGGCGGGGCTCAGTCTCATGACCCTGAGATCACAACCTGAGCCAAAATCAAAGAGTCAGATGCTCAACCAACTGAGCTACCCAGGTGTCCCATCCTCATATCTTCTTAAATCTGTATGTACCCTTATAAAAATATAGTTGTGTATACGTGTGTTGTTGAATGGTAATACGCTGTAAATCTTCTGCTATTACTTTTCTTCATGCAATGCTGTTTTATTATTTTTTTAAAGATTTTATTTATTTATTTGTCAGATAGAGAGAGAGCGCAGGAGTGAGCACAGGCAGGCAAAGTGGCAGGCAGAGGCAGAGGGAGAAGCAGGCTCACTGCTGAGCAAGGAGCCCGATGTGGGACTCGATCCCAGGATGCTGGGATCATGACCTGAGCCGAAGGCAGCCGCTTAACCAACTGAGCCACCCAGGGGTCCCTGCAATGCTGTTTTAAAGACCTATCCTTGCTGTGCACTTTTTCATTGCTTCTAACTGCTATATAGCATTTCACGGTACAAACCCTCTCATTCTATTTATTCATTACCACAACCAATTTTCAAAGATTTTTATCATCTCAGGAAAGAAACCTCATGCCCATTAGCCATTGTTCACCATCCTACATCCCCTTAGTCCTAGGCAGCCATATTCTTTCTGTCTCTATGGATTTGTCTATTCTGGACATTTAATATAAATGGAATCATATAATATGTGCTCTTTTGTGACTGACTTCTCTTCATATGATGTTTTCAAGGGTCATCTATTTTATAGCACATATCAGTACTCTTTATGGCCAAATAGTGTTCCATTGTATGGATATATCACATTTTGTTTATCTGTTTATTAGCTGATAGACATTTGGGTTGCTTCCACTTTTCAACTATTATGAATAATACCTTCGTGAACATTTGGGTACACATTTTTATATGGATGTAGTCCTTATTTGTCTTGGAATATACCTTGGAGTAGGATTGCTGGGTCTTATTGTAACTCTATGTTTAAGGTTTTGAAGAACTGCCAGACTGTTTTCCAAAGTGGCTACACCATTTTATAGTCCTAACAGTTTGGGGCTTCCAAGTAGGGTCCATTATTGCAAGGACAGACTGTATCACTGAACTTGTATGCGGTCAGTGGTCAAGACCTGGTTATTTGAAGGATAGGAGATCTCCATGGAGCTTGTGTGTGGGCTTCAGTCTCGATATGGCAGTGATTCTCATCTAGAGTCACCTTTTCCCATCTCAATAGCTCAGTTTTAGGGTTATTTTCAGGTGATTTTCTGATCAGTTTTGTCCACTGAAAATGACTAAGCTGGGCAGGACTGGGAATCAGGAAAGCTGAATTCAAGCTCTGATTTTGCCACTTATTCTGTCTTCTCAGTAAATTGTCTGGGTCTTGGCTTCATTTATAAATTGTATGCATACATATGGCACCACCCTTAGCACAAATAGTCAGTGGTTGGGAAGAAAAAAGGAGCAGGTTGGGGGCCAGAGCTAGAAGCTAGAGGTAGAGCCACAAGGAGTTGAGAATTGTTCATTCAAACCTGGCCTTCCAGGCCATTATGATTATACATTTGTCAAGGTAGGAAGTGAACTTACTTAAAAGTTGATTTGTGACTATAAACAACTTAGTCATGTGGGATGTAGACCTCCATTTATATACTTGCCTTATCCTTTACAAATAGAAGGGGGCTGGGTCATGACCATGATCTTTGTATGGCTCTGCATAAGAATATAGGGACATACAGCCTATGCATATTTAATTCCTTAAATTGATCCTGGGTGATTTCCAGAATGACCACAGAAATGTACACTATGATAGCATATGGTTCCTAAATCCTCATGGCAGCACCAACCCTAATAATCTGTGTTTCTGTTTCTTGCTGTTCTCATTTTAGTTTGCATTTCTCTGATTACTAGTAAGTTTGAACATCTCTCCATATATGTTTTGGGTATTTGGGCTTTCTCTTTTTTGAATTCTTACTCATATATTGTTATCTATTTTCTACTGGATATACTACCTCTTTTTTGTTTATTCTCAGGATATATGCACATTATATAGAGAGAAAGAAAAAAGCCAATGACTTTTAAATTGTAAAGGAGTCAGAAAAAAGCCATGCTTCCTAAAAAAAGTCAGTGTTACTTGAAAAAAAAACTACAACCCTATATCTATATCTATCTATCTCTATCTATATGAGAAGTATATGGCAAATTGTCTCCAACATATATTCCAAGCAGTCTACTCTTTTTTTTTTTTTTAAGATTTTATTTATTTATTTGTTAGAGAGAGAGAGCGAGCACAGGCAGACAGAGAGGCAGACAGAGGCAGAGGGAGAAGCAGGCTCCCCGCCGAGCAAGGAGCCCGATGTGGGACTCGACCCCAGGACGCCGGGACCATGACCCGAGCCGAAAGCAGCCGCTTAACCAACTGAGCCACCCAGGCATCCCCCAAGCAGTCTACTCTTTATAATACATAGATTCAGAATGTATCTTTCTAGATTGCTGCCTTTCAGTTAAGATTATGTCCTTTTTTCTTAGAACAGGTTTGAGACCAGTCTTGCCTGAAACCCATGCGAGTGTGGAGATCATCTCCCCTTCACTCTCTTTTTTGTCCCTGCTCTTAGGAAACAGTGTTTGCATAGGGTGGCGAAGATGCTTTTGGATGTTGTGGGGGTACTTCTTTGTTTGAATTCATGAAAGGGAAGTAAAGGCCAAGGAAGCTGTTCGCAGTGGCTGTGTCACCCTGGCCAGAGCTGGAGGAAGAATTCAGACAGAACCCTTCTTGGTATTCACAATAATTCTTTTAACATCTTGAAGTTCTGTGTTTGGCCAACATGACTTCCTCAGTCTCCCCTTTTGGAATAATACTACTTGTAGTGTTTGTCTCTCCCGCTTTTTCTTTCTCTTTAGGTCAGGAGGCCACATCTTGGTTTAGTTTATATTGTTTCATCCCTTAACGGTGAGTACAGCAATGATTAATCTCACTCCCATGGAAGTGCTACCTGATCTTCAAGATCCATCTTTATTCCTTGTTGAAGAGCTCCCTGACTGTACCACCCGGCAACTGTCAGGGTCTTCCAGAGAAACAGAACCAATAGGGGATGGATATATATATATATATATATATATCCATATATATATATACCTTTCTATCTCTGTCTCTATACAGAAAGAGGAGAGAAAGAGAGACAGATGGGAGAGGGGACGGACTAGGAAGTCTGAAGCTTATAGAGCAAGCAGGCTGGCAGACTGGAAATTCAGGCAAGAATTGATGTTGTAGTTTGTTTGTTTAAGATTTTATTCATTTATTTGTTTATTTGAGAATGAGCATGCACATGGGGAGGAGAGGAGCATGGGGAGAGAGAGAAGGGGAGAAGCCCCAGCAGACTCCACACTGAGAACAGAGCCCAATGTGGGACCCAATCCCAGGACCCCGAGATCATACCTGAGCTGAAATTAAGAGTCAGACACCTCACTGAGCCACCCAGGTGCTCAGTTTTGTAGTTGTATGTTTTGAGTCCCAGATGTTGTAGTTTTGGGTCCAGGATCTGCAGGCAGAAATGCAGATAGGGTTTCTACATTGCAGTCTTGAGCAGAATTGCTGCTTCTTTGGGAAACCTCAGTCTCTGTTCTTAAGGCCTTCAACTGATTGAATGAAACCCACTCACATTATGGAGGGTGATGTGCTTTATTCAAAGTCTTTGGTTTTAATGTTAATAATATTTTAAAAATGCCTTCACAGCAACATCTACATTCATGTTTGACCAGACAACTGGTCACTGTTGTCTAACCAAATTGACCCTAAATTTTACCATAACACCTCAGGACTCTTGATCTATTTGGCCTGTAATCATATGCAAGCTAATGACATCTCTGGCATTGTCTTCTTTTGACATTTAACTCTTTGTAAGTATATGAGGTTTGTCTTGCCAACTTCTTGGAGACAGGGATCGTATCTTCTTATGGGTGGGATGGTACACATGTTGCACTTAATTTTTATCCAGAAAAAATGAGTGCACAGAAGTGGCTTTTGAAAATAACATCAAAGTAAATATTTAGAGTTAAGAATTGATCTTTAGTGTTTTGTATCCTGTACTTTTTACTCCCTAGTTGCAAATCAAAAGACCTCAACAAAATCTCCAGAAAATTTTTGATTGGAATTTTAATAGGGTCAACTTTTTTGGCTAGGCAAGCATGTCAGTTCCCTTCTCTGGGAATCAACTTGAGTTTAAACTCTGCAACTGGCCTATGAACTTGACACTGTTCTCTTGGTCTTTTTCATTCCTGAAACATCTGGTCATTGGTGTGACATTCTGTGTTTCGAAGAACATTTCTATGTTCCTTTTGGTTTGTGCATTTACCTTTTCTAGCCTTTCTTAGCTTCCTCTTTCAGACCCTGGACGATTAAGTGCATGCTGGTCCCATGTATTTTGGGGCATTAGATCAGAGCTTCAGTGAAATGCAATGGACCTGAGTTCTGTGGTTTTCTTAACCATTGGTGAAATATCCCCTAAGGTGTGTTAAGACTGTATATCTCAGATTTACACAATAAAATGACTGTTGTCAGTGACAGATGACCTTCATGGTACCACCGTAAAAACAAAATATAATTATAGTAAGATAATTGAATGCCAGGACATTGGTAGGGCCAAATGGATATAGAGAGAATCAAACATATGGTCTATATGTGTTGGCAACCTGCCAAACTTCAGACCATAGACCTCCCCATGATGCTAGCTAGCACAAGAGATAAACCTTCCAAAACATCTGAATTTCTGCTGCCCTTTGGAAAACACAGCAGATTCTTCATTTACTCACATGGTCAGCTCTCCTGAGGGCTAGTTAACCCAAATCATGTTTTTTTTTCCTTAATTAACATCTTTGTTAAATATTACCACACATCATTTTTGTATCCATTTTCCCCAGGCTAGAGGCTCTCTTACTTTCTCGGAGTTTAGGCACTCTCTGTGTTTCAGTATTCTTTTTACACCATGCCTTGTCCAAAAGAGATCATTCTGCGTAGTAAGTAGTTAGGTCCAAGCAACTTAGTAAGTATATAAACATCTCAGTAGCTGTTTGAGATAAATAACAAAGGTATTGCCATAAAAAAAAGAACACTTTTGTTTCATTTTAAAATAACCATAACGACTTGCTGATAGGATGTGTGTACCTGTTGGGATCAGTGCAACTTCCCAAACCATCAAATCACAGCACCAACCTTGTTTTCTGTCCCACATTTATTTTTGCGTGGTATTTGCTTTTTATCACAGCAACCACCAAAAATCCAGCTTTGCAAAGTTGTGATATAATCCAGAGGAATGCAGTATGAGCTAATGCTGAAACACCGACAGCCTCTGAGTTTGTGCAGTGTCCAGTAAATGTTAAGTATTGCCATGTTGCCCTCAAACTTGAAGAGCTCCACACAGCACCCAGGGGCTATGAGGCACACGGTTTGGGAACTGCAACTCTAGACATTGAATGTGAATTATTAGGTCAAAGGTTAAAATATGTCAAATGGGGGCGCCTGGGTGGCTCATTGGTTTAGGGCCTCTGCCTTCAGCTCAGGTCATGATCCCAAGGTCCTGGGATTGAGCCCCACATCGGGCTCTCTGCTCAGGGGGGGAGCCTGCTTCTCTTTCTCTCTCTGCCTGCCTCTCTGTCTAATTGTGATCTCTGTCTGTCAAATAAATAAATAAAATCTTTAAAAAAAAAATCTGTCAAATGTAGGAAGAGTGGGAATTTTTTTTCTTTTTTTAAATTAACATAGAATGTATTATTTGCTTCAGGGGATTGTCAGTCTTAACACAATTCACAGTGCTCACCACAGCACATACCCTCCCCAGTGTCCACACCGAGCTACCCTATCCCTCCACCCCCACCCCCCTGCAACCTTCAGTTTGTTTCCTGAGATTAAGAGTCTCTTATGGTTTGTCTCCCTCCCGATCCCATCTTGTTTCATTTTTTTCCCTCCCTACCCCCTATGACCTCCCGCCCTGCCTCTCAAATTCCTCATATCAGGGAGATCATATGATAATTGTCTTTCTCTGATTGACTTATTTTGCTCAGCATAATACCCTCTAGTTCCATCCACGTTGTTGCAAATGGTAAGATTTCATTTTTTTTTGATGGCTGCATAGTATTCAAGAATGGGAATTTCTGATTTGTACTAAAGACTGAAATTTCTCTTCAAGGGATCACATTCTAAGATGTATACCTGGGCACCTAACAGTTCTTCTCTTTCATAGGAAACTATATGTCCGTGTTCAGGATAACATTTTCCCCCTCTTCATTCTCTGTTTCTTGAAATACACACAACTTGCCATGTTTCTCTTTGGTTCCAATCAATAGTCATATTTGCCAAAACAGCCTGGGGAGCAGTGTTGTTTATTTCATTGGATGCCTTTTGTTTCTGCAATGTCAACTGCCTGTTTCATTCTGGTTATTAACTGGTATTAAGTCTCCCGAGCATAAGAAACTTAGAGCAGCCCCTCCAGATCAGAAAGAAAGAATGCTGTTCTCTCATAGAGGTTACACACCACGATACTTGTCACTTCTGATGGTTTGCTCCTAGCCTACAACCAGCTGTGAGCCAGCAGAGGTCATATGAGCTCAGACCCCAGAGTGTATCAGCCACTTGGTTGTTTTCTCATGCCTGTGCTCCAGCCTCTGCAGTGGATTTTAATACCTTGGCCTTTGGCTGCTTTTCTAAAGAAGTCTCATGACATCACTAAGCTTCAGGACTGATGATATTTTAGCCTCACTTTATGTCTCTATTTTCTCATAAAGATTTTGCTCCTGCTGCTTTTGCTGTTGTCACTGCTGCCATTGTGTCTCCTTCTTCTTCTCGTCCTCCTTCTACTCTCTTCCTCTTCCTCCTGCTCCTCCTCTTCCCCTTTCTTGGCCATCTCCTTCCCTGGGCTTTACTTACGAACATGTCTACTCTTTCCCTCGCAGTATCTTAGCCCCAGAGAAGGGAACACCAAGCCGTTGGATGAGCGGCTACTGCAGCTGGAGATCAGCGAGGTCTCTCAGGTCCCTTGATCTAGAACAGTTTCCCAAAGGACAGAGAGGTTAGGAATAGGAGCACTGCCCAGTCGTGGAGATGGCTTAAATCAATGCCCCAGATGGCCACTATGAGCATTTTTTTCCCTTTCCAATGTAATAACTGTCAGAGGCTGACCCTGCTTCCTCGCCTCTGTCCCTTCTGCCTTCCTTACCTCCTTTCTTGGAGCGCCACCCCGTTCCCTCTCTCCCACCAGTCACTCACCACCTCGACTTCTCCACTTGATTTTTACACTCCACTTTTGACTCCAGCATGTAAAATGTTCTTGTCGCCGTCCCCAGTCAGGTGGATGCTGCCATAACTCCCGCATGATATCAATAACCCACGCTAGTGAAGCCAGTGAGGTAATTTTCCCTGAAGCTCTAAATATAATTTAACAAGTTAAACACTGTAACATTGTGGTGAATGTGCTATTAAGGGACCATAAATTGCTTACAAAGCATCAATAAACACAGTGCCCTAAAGCGAGGGGCTGTTAAGACTTTATAATCCAAAGCAGTATCATCCCGAGGCTGTAGCTTCACGTCAGATAAAAACAAAGCGGCTGAAGTCTTCAGTTGATGCCAAATGTAAGGAGGAACACAACAAGCTTTAGGGGGTAATTACTTTTTGAGTACTTGATGTGGGTTTGCTGGGAAGCACATCTGTTATCAAATTTGCCAGTGATTCATAGGATTCTCCCATTTCCCCAGAAAGTGGGGGAAATAACGTTGCTGGTCCTAAGTGCCAAGGCTGTTGGTGTGTGACCCCTATAGAGTCATGCTGTGTCATTTTCTTGGGAGAAGAACAGGGTTTCAGTATAATCTACTGTCACACCTTGGGTTATACCCTATAGGATTATGTGTGTAGAAAAATATTTTGTGTAATTAAATTATCTTTGGTGTTGTTGAAAAGATGCAGAGTTTTAAAAGTTCAACGCCCTCTGTTGGGAGCAGGATCATTCCTATTTTACATTTTGCAAGCCCTTAAGCTTCCTTCCCTTTCCTTTTCCTTCCCCTGATGTGCACTCAACCATAGTCAGATCCTTTCTCAGAACACACTCTTTCTGTAGTCTCAGGTTCATATCCTCGGCCAACTGGTGACTAACCCTTTTTGTGTTTTAACTGTTATCCAGAGTATTTGGTCTAAAGTATTTGCATTTGAGTTCTGGAAAGCTCTTAGCATTTTACAGATGTTACCTCATTAATCACACAGCCATCAGACTGACAGTGTTTGCCTTATATTAAAAGTGGTGGAAAAAGGAAGGCTCCGAGTGGCCCAGAGATCTGACCAGGGTTGCATGGTGCATCCAGAGCGAGAGGGAGAGAGCTCGCCATCTCCGTCACTATTCCGTCCCCTAGTTCCTCCACCCTGTCACTGCCTAGTGCCACTCTCTGGGATAGGGCCTTCAGGTCTGCGCGATCTCAGGGGCACCTCTGGGATTTCTAACTGTTCTCTTCTTTATTCCTGACTAGCTAGCTGGGTTGCATCTTAAGCTTGAACAGAAGCCCCTGAGTAGGATTAAAAGGTTCCTTTTCTTTTCTAATCATCAGGGCTATCCCAAGATTATGAGGACTTTCTACCGTGTGCCTTTGGGTTCTAATATGAGATACTGATTCCCTGATGACAACCAGTAACTGTGAGGGAAGGATGCCTCACTGGGCTTCTGAACAACATGCAGAAGGCCCTCTATTCAGACACTACCATGGCCAAGTAGCAGCTCCCCTCTCAGCTGGGCAGTCTTGAGCCTGCCCCCTCTCCCTTTTCAGCCCCATCCTTCAGGCTCCATGCCATGTTGTCTGGGACTTTGTCTGTTCATCAGGATGCATCAGGGTTCCTGCTGCCTGGGCTCATCAGCATGGAGGTTAAGAAGATGGTAGAAGGAGGGGGAGGTTGCAGGAATATTGGATCTGGGCCTCATAGTCCACTAGGGATGGCTTTGATTCTGGGATTTCAAGAATTCATTCTCTGTGGTAAAGTATGAGGTGGACAAGATCCAGGAGATACTTCTTACACATAGATTACTAAAACTGTTTCCAGCTGGGAAACAGGTCACCAGCCAGGAGAAGTTTCCACTGATGCCAGTCATCTGGGCTCGCTGTATAGTCATATAGTCCCAAGCATGGCGGGCATGATTCAGTTTTCTTTCCTGGCTTTCCTCATACCTATAGGATACACTCAAAGTGAGCTATCGACATCTTGAAGACAAATTATAAAAACACTAAGATCAAACAATTGTGTGAACAAGAACAACCTCATTTTATTTCTGAGTGGCTTTAATTTCCAAAATCTGTAGCAGTGTAGGACATCACCCTTCTCACCCATCCCTAATTTATTTCTTAAAACACAGTCCAAATATATCATGGGAGATGCACCATAACTTTCCTTTCTTTCAAGTAATGCATTTTTGTGTAAACATGTTGTTTGTGAAAGAACCTTTTACGGACCTTTTGTGTTGCCTTTGTGTTGCTCGAGAAAATACATTTTAACAGAATTCTCCCCAGCCTGGCATGTAATGTTTCATTAGCCAACATAACCTTGTTTATTTGCTTTTTAAAATTTTATTTGGGAAGGGAAATCAATTTGCACCCCTGACATGCTGCCAGTTTCCTGTTTATAAGCATACAATAGGCAGCTTGGAGGGGGCAAAAATATATAGTTTATGATTTCAGTATTAAGTATGACACAATCTGTGTATGAAACCATAGAAGAAATAGTGTTTTCCTGTCCCTGCAGCCTTGCTCTGCAGGCTCAGCTTTTTATCAGAGTGTTATCCAAGTGTGCACAGTATAAATGGGCTTAATTGTGCTGGGTACTTTAAAGTGTGAGGAAGAATTGCCAGGACAAGAGGAGCTCTTTGCTGGTTTTTGTTTTTGTTAAGAAAATACGTGGAGCCACTGGCCGAGACTCATATCTGTGCTGTGTTTTGGGGAGGCTCAACCTGTTCCTCCAGTGCAATTAAGAGGATCCTCAGAATTTCTGCTGTCAGGGATTCCGAGTGGCTGCAGGAAGACTGGTGGGGCCTGAGGGCTGGTGTGTCCATCGTCAAAGAGAAACTTTTTCCCTTCACTCTAAACACTTAATGGTCATTCTGAGGAGATGGGCATCTCTGGAGTTGACCCTAACTCTTGCCTCTTTGGGGTGCCTGCCAGCTTTTTGCATCCCCAAGTTGAAATAATTACCTTATTAGTCCGACATATTGAGGTCTGATTTAAACGCAAAGTCACTCCCTCCACTTCACAGAAATAAAACTCTAAAACCATTTGTCGGGACGCCTGGGTGGCTCAGTTGGTTAAGTGGCTGCCTTCGGCTCAGGTCATGATCCCAGGGTCCTGGGATCGAGTCCCGAATCGGGCTCTCTGCTCAGCGGGGAGCCTGCTTCTCCCTCTGCCTCTCTGCCTGCCTCTCTGCCTACTTGTGCTCTCTGTCAAATAAATAAATAAAATCTTAAAAAAAAAAAATAAATAAAACCATTTGTCATGGTCAAAACAGCACTGAATGAGGAGTCAAGAGATCAAGACTCTTGTCCTGTTTCAGCCTCCACTCAGATGTGAGCTACTCTGCCCTGGCCTCCATTTTCTTTTCTGTCAAGTCAGGGAGTTGGGATTAAAGGCTCCCTATAGCATCTTTCACATTTAAAGTTCTAAGAGCAGGTACTCAGATGTTTCCTTAAAAAAAATCTTTTCCTTGGGTTACTTGGGTGGCTCAGTCATTTGGACATCCCATAAGAAGAGGTCTTGATGATTCTAACCCCAGTAAATGGAAGGGAAAAGAAGTGTGTTTTAACCTTGACACAGGCCTGCCACTGGACTTCTTCAAAAGTAATCAAACAACATTCAGATATTTAAAACACAGAGACTTATCTGTGGAGCAAAAATAAACAAACACACATGTATATATTATCAGCTTATGGATGTGAGTATCAACACATAGGGAGAGCCTCGAAGCCTTTTGTCCAAGGACTCACTTACTGAAAGCTCCAACAGTATGGGTGTGGTTCTTATCTGGGTCCCTGACTCCCCTAAGATCCCATCTTATCTTTACTTTAGATTTAGAAATATTATTTCTGAGTCTGTCAAATAATCAGTGACTTGCTCCTTCTTGAAGATGTCAGTAGAGCCATGGCACAGAGGGTGAAAATGAAGCCAACATGGAAAAATATAGGATGTTCAAGTTGCCAAAGACCAAGGATCTGTAGACTTGGCGTTCTGATAGCAGAGTTGAGAGGTTACTGGGGGAGATTATCTAGATAGAGACATTTCATTGGCCATAGTGCTTCTATTTAGCAAGCCAGCCCATAAATCCTGACTGTCTAGAGTAGAAAAATGCACCTTCTACATTCTCTCACTTTCCTGCCATCTGACAACTTCGGTGGAGCATTGAGCTCAGCACTGTCATGGCTCTATGGTACGGAGACACCCGGTGCCAAATCTTCCCTCTGTGACTTCCACATAGAAAGCTGTTCTTATTCCAACTCAATTGTTGCACCAGGAGGAATGCAGATGAATTGGAAGCTGTGTCCTAAAATGTTGTTTTGAGGGTGTGTAACTGGGTTCAGAGGAACTGTGCTTGCCCCGGCTCATCCTTGTGGGGTGGGGCTAAGTTACTTGGGCACACTGTCGGACAGGCTTTGCTCTGCCTTGTATTGTTTTTATCAGTCTCATCATGATTTGTTAAGCACACAGATAAATGCAGAGCAAGTTCAGTTAGTGACAGTCCTGTCCTTAGATGGTTTAAATTAGAGAGAAAGGCAATAAACATACAGATCACATTTTTTTAAAGTCA
Organism: Taxidea taxus jeffersonii; assembly: GCA_003697995.1. NCBI lineage: Eukaryota > Metazoa > Chordata > Mammalia > Carnivora > Mustelidae > Taxidea > Taxidea taxus. The sequence goes on from ML102642.1 coordinate 147,853, forward strand.
TGGTAGGTGGGGTGAAGTGCAGACTGGGTCACTATGTCCCACTGGAGTTTCTGATCTTCTGGATCTCTTGCAAATCATAATGGGTGTCCATGTACTATAATGTGTGCATGTATATGCATGTGTATAGAGAAAATATCTGGAGAGAGTAAAATGTTAGTTTTTTTCTGCACATTGGGATAATGGGTGATTTTGTTCCTTCCTGCTTGTTTTTTTTTTTTTTTCCCTCCTAAATTTTCTCTAATGCAAGTACATTGCTTGTGAAATAAAATAATGCAAGTTTAATCACAATATACTTGTACTAGATATTTTCTATCCAGGCCCATTCTTCCCCTTTTCCACTTTGCTCTCTGCCGTGAAAGGCTGTCTTTTTTTTCCCCCTCCAAATGATGACATCTATTTATTTAATTATTTTATTTAAAAAATTAACATATAATGTATTAGTTGTTTCAGGTGTACAGGTCTGTGAATCATCAGGCTTACACAATTCATAGCACTCACCATAGCACATACCCTCCCCAGTGTCCATCACCCAGCCATCCACCCCTGCCCCCTAGCAACCCTCAGTTTGTTTCCTGGGATTAAGAGTCTCTTATGGTTCATCTCCCTCTCTGGTTTCATCTTGTTTCATTTTTCCCTCCCTTCCCCCCCATGATACCCCACTCTGCTTCTCAAATTCCTCATATCAGGTAGATCATATAATAATCATCTTTCTCTGATTGACTTATTTCACTTAGCATAATACCCTCTAGTTCATCCACATCATTGCAAATGGCAAGATTTTGTGGGTTTTTGATGGCTACATAGTATTCCATTGTGTATGTATATACCACATCTTCTTTATCCATTCATTCTGTTAACGGACATCTAGGTTCTTTCCATAGTTTGGCTATTGTGGACATTGCTGCTATAAACATTCAGGTGCATGTGCCCCTTCTGATCACTACATTTGTATGAAAGGCTTACCTTTAACCTGTGTTTTCCTGTTTGATTTGGGCCAGTGGCCACAGAACTACCATCGCAGGATCCAGAGAGGGAGAAAAGGGAGCCTGGGTGTCTATTCTTCCAGCTGCTTCTGTTAGTTGTCTTCTTTGACCAAGGGTCACAGGTCCTGCCAGGTGCCCTGTCCTCATAGCTCTCCCTGGTGTCCTGCTAACCTTTCTCTCTCTCTCTCCCTTGAGTTCTGGTAGCCTCTCCCTTCTCTCACTTCTGTAGGCCTAGGGACACTAATAGTTCCCTACTGAAATTGGCCCCAGGGTACTGCACAATGGCTTGTGGCTTCCCTGAACTCTGCCTACACCTTTACAAATAGTTCCTTTATTAATCACGCCCAAATTATGCAATTTGAGTGTGCTGTTTGTTTCCTGCTGGCATCTGGAGTGATACAGTAGTCAAACTCTCTCATTGAAATTGTATATGGGTCTTGCAGTAAGTCTGCCAGACTAACGAAAGCATTACTTTTTTTCTGTTTGACTAGAATTTTATCAATGCTGTGAGACAGTAGTGTCTGATGGCACAATAGAGTGAAATGAGATTTTAGAAATTAAGAAATGTGAAAGCTTCAAAAGACTGGTATGGGAAAGCGAATTCAAGACTTTTAAAGAAGTATTTGCAAAATGTGACATCCCAGGGAGAAATAAAAGCGATTTCTGCTGGTTAAAAAAAAAACCAAAAAAACAAAAAACGGAGTCATTGGATTTTCTGTGTTTTTTCTTTTCTTGCTTATTGTTTTAAGCATAGGGATCAGAAGTGGTTTGGTGCTTTTGCATTGGAGTGAGTGAGGAAGGAATGGATGTCATAAATAGGAAAGGATGAAATAAGTAAGGGAAATGTGGATTCAGGCAAGCACAGTTGTAATTTTAGAGTGCCCTGCCTTAGATGTAAGGCTCATTGGGAGGTAACATTTGAGCAAACATTTGGAAGAGATGACAGAAGGAACTGTGAGGATAATGAAAGGAACCTTCCCATTATGGGGGCACAGCGAGTGCCAAGGCTACTGGATGTTAGCAGAACATTAGGGAGGCAGCACGTGTCTAGAACAGAACGAGGAAGGAAGGACTAGTAGGAAGTGAGATCAGAGTGGTAGCAGGTGGTATTATTTAGGTTTGGGGATATACCTTGTATGCCTTGTAAACATAGAAACCATCTCATTGACCCCCATTGTATTTTCTGGATCCCTAAGGATCCAGAGAACCCAAATTACTGGTGGGCATTCTTACTTTAAAAATCATTCTTGGGGCACCTAGGTGGCTCAGTGGGTTAAGCCTCTGCCTTCAGCTCAGGTCATGATCCCAGGGTCCTGCGATCGAGCCTCACGTTGGGCTCTCTGCTCAGCAGGGAGCCCACTTCCCCCTATCTGTCTGCCTGCCTCTCTGTCTACTTGTGATCTCTTTCTGTCAAATAAATAAATAAAATCTTTAAAAAAAAATCATTCTTTCCAGAGGCTTCTTTAAGGACTGTTGTGTCCAGCGGTGTCCAGTACCCCTATGCTACCCAGCAAGTGCTGTTTAGTTTGGTATGGTCAGAATAAAAATGTTATCTCTTTCTGTTAGGGTTTCATCAAAGGAGACAGACTAAATCTCTCACTGATATTCTGTGTTGCATTATGTAATTTGGTTTTTGGTTTCAAACAAACACCAGTAGCTATGATTCAGTTTGCTTGGAAGCAATGGCGATTGAAGTTAACTTGTCTTCCAATAAAACATCCACTTCCCAGGCTAGAAGTATGCTGCTTAATTAATATCGATCATTAGCACAGCATAGCAGTAACTTCTGTTTGTGAAGTACGGAACAATTTACAAAGCAAGGCCATTCATGACAAGCCACCTGACGGGTTCCACCAGAAGCGAAAGAAAGGGCAAGCACTCTTATTCTCTATTGTTTCAGAGGAGGAAGTCTATCTTGTAGCACATTTTCCTTCCCACTGAAGATCACATTTCTATTTTGTGTGAAGAGCATGCTGTTGCCAAATATTCAGGAATGCAGATATCCAACCAATGCTCCAGGCAGGGGAGTTTTCAAGCAAATTCATCTCATCGGCCAGCCCTACCCTCCAGCTCTTTTGGCCTGGAGAGAAGAGCTGAGGAAGCTGGGCTTAGGGGAGGGAAAGGCAAAATCTCTTCTCATATCTGCAATATATCATTAGCAGCTTTGAAAGAGTGCTACATTTTTATTTCTGGTCATTAAGTAAGTATTTGGTTCTCTTTGAAATGCTGAGGAAACAGACCCTTGGCATCCTTGTGGTGAGTTTTAGATAAACTCTTACTTCTGGTAATTTTACATTTTCTGTGAAGAAAGGAAGAGAGATGTGTTTAGCAATTCTAGAATGGGCCATTTGCCTCTTGCGTGGCTATACCAGGTTCTTAGTATGCCTCCTCAGCGTTTCCCGGTATGCTCAGGGCTCCTAACATGATATTCAAGAACCTTTTCTTCCCTGTGCCATGCAGAAGTGTGAGCCTGGTAATGCCATGGGTGCCATTCACGTCCCTTGCCCATCCCTGTCTTGGGACCCCAATTCCTTCCTTGTTGGTCATTATTTCACTCTGGCTTTTCCTGTCTATTTTCCAGTTACTTAGGCAGGCTTGTCTTGCCTCACTTCAACCAGTGATTTGAATTGAGCAAACACAAGGCAATTTGAGGAGACTGCTGTGCTGTTTCTGGCCTCTGTTGATATGACTTATGAGGATTTAAATCGGCCAATGTTATCTCTTTCTACCTCAGGCTTAGGATGACAGTGTGTCCAACTTAGACTAGAGGAAGTTGTAAATTGATTGCTCTTTATTCCTGTATCAACACCTCAGAAATAATGATCCATTTTTCCACTCAGTCATTGGTTGTCTAGTTCATTGTTGGCACTGAGCTGGGCACTAGTGATAGAAGAGAAAATGAGACAGACACTTTCCCTTCCTTCCAGGAATTTATCATATGTAACTAGGATCGATAATGGTAAAAATATATATGTATATCATTGGAAATAACCATGAAAAACATTGCACCTTATGGCATGCTATAAAGGAAAGGGCTGTGGTGTTGAGGTAGAAAATAACAGGGAGGTTTCTTTAGTTGGGGAGGTGACATTGCGAAGGTGATGTTTAAGGTGAACCTGAAATGAAGAGAAGAAGACAGTTTTTCCAAGAATAAGGGGATGTCAGAAGAGAGAAAATCAGGAGAGGTAGGATAATCTATATGTTATTAAAGCTCTTTTCAAGCCATTACTGTATCTTCACTTTATAGTTCAAAGAAAGCAGGGGCATATTATCCTCATTTGTACTTGAGAAACACACTATCTATCAACCAATTTTTTTTCTTTTTTCTTTTTTTCCTTTTGCTTGGAGGATGGGATATAGCTATGCAGAGAGCAAATTCTGGGCCTAGAGACTGTACCTGTAAAGGTGTGAAGGGGAGACTTTGAACTTGATTTGTGTAGTGAGTAGAGAAGTGTGGCTGGAGTGAGGGTTGGTACAGGGCACAGGGCTGAGGGATGAGTCTGGATATATAGGGTCTTTGAAGGCAAGGTTAAGAGTGGGCTTTGGGGTGCCTGGGTGGCTCAGTGGGTTAAAGCCTCTGCCTTCAGCTCAGGTCATGAACCCAGGGACCTGGGATCGAGCCCCGCATCGGGCTCTCTGCTCAGTGGGGAGCCTGCTTCCTCCTCTCTCTCTGCCTGCCTCTCTGCCTACTTGTGATCTCTGTCTAATAAATAAATAAATAAATCTTTAAAAAAAAAAAAAAAAGAGTGGGCTTTGACCTTGTAGCCAATGGGGAGCTCTGGGGGGTTTTAGAGCTAAGGTATGGCATTTGGAAAAGTGCTGATTCATACCATTCATTGGACCGTGAGGTCTGGAGTGGTTGGGAGGGACCAGAAGGGTGGAAGCCAGGAGGACAGTAGGAAGCTATTAGCGTTATCAGGATAGGAGGTGATCATCTGGAGCTCATGGGATAACAAAGAAAAGACAGATGCAGGGGTCATTATGAAGGCAAAATCAAGAGACTAAGAAGTTGAGCAAGATCACGTGCTTAATGGTGGCACTCACAGCAAAACGCAGACCCATTGACTAGCCCTGCACCCTTTAGGCCATGGCTTCATCAACTCTAGATGACGTTGTCTTTCTTTGTCTCTATTGCTTGTGTAAGTAAAGGTAGTTTTCAGATTCATTTATTTTTCATTCCCTTCTGTCCCTAAATTTCCATATTCCCTCTAAACTATAGGCCTTCTCGGAGAGTTCTTACTTTTTTTTTTTTCCTCTTTCCACAGCCCTAGTTACAGTCCCTACATGTTCATTTGGTAAGCCTCTACGTGACAGGTATTTTATTAGGCCTGAGGAACAGCTATGTGAAACCAGACCCAATTCCTGTTGTCAAAGTCTTTATAGCTAGAAGGGGAAGACTGACCTTAAAAATAGGTAAACATACCAATGTATAATCAGAACTTTGAAAGAAGTATTTATGGGATACAGTGGAGGGCAAAGGAATTATTACTTGAGTCTACCTAGTGTAGAGGTGGTGTTGGCATTGGTTATGATCATAATGGTGATGATAATTATAGTAATGGCTACTAACATTTATTGGACACTTAATGTGTCCAACATTATACTAAGTTCTGCATTTGTATTACCTAACTTAATATTTATAAAAATCTTACAAGGTACAGTTATTCCTGTTTAAAAAATGAGAAAACTGAAGCAAAGAGAAGCAATACATTTGCTCAAAGCACACAGCTTTCCTTTACTCACTGAATAATTGAATTCATTGCACATCTACAAGGTGCACATTAAGGAGCAGACACTGGCTCTCCTCAGATGAACTTGGTATATTCCTAGTCCAGGTTTGCTGGAGGAAACAGTTGTGGAGATCTTTAATGGTGGTGTGTAAAGGGCACTGTGGGAGCACAAAACAGGAAACGGCTCATTGGGCCAGAAGGAGTGGGAGAAGGCTCCACAGAGGAGGGGACATCGGCACTGCCTCTTGGGTTGACTGCAAGGAGGAAATATTGTGTTCAAAGGTGAAAAAGAAACATGAAATGGTGTAGGATAGTCAAGAATCACTGAGGTCTATGTGTGTGAGTGAGAGGGGAGAAGATAGAGAAGAAGCGTTGCCAGGAGGTGATATGGGAAAGATTGATTGAAATTAGATTATGAAAGGCTCGAGTCCTATATCAGAGGTATGGCCAGCAGAAGTGTTTAAGTAGGCTGGTGCTGCAGCTTTCTTGAAGAACTCTTGAGAAATGAGGAACTTTACTAGTGAGCAGTGAGTACAATATTTTCAGTGGGAATAGTTTCTAATTTCTAAGATATCTGTGGGACGCCTGGGTGGCTCAGTTGGTTAAGCAGCTGCCTTCGGCTCAGGTCATGATCCCAGCGTCCTGGGATCGAGTCCCACATCCCCACATCGGGCTCCTTGCTCAGCAGGGAGCCTGCTTCTTCCTCTGCCTGCCTCTCTGTCTGCCTGTGCTTGCTCTCTCTCTCTCTCTCTAACTAATAAATAAATAAAATCTTTAAAAAAATTTAAGATATCTGTAGATGCATCAACCATGGGAATGTTCTCAACTGTAATTCTAGTAACCTGAATGAAGTGGCATCATTTCCTTCCTTTTAACCCATATGATTATATTTAGCAGGATTAACCAAGACAATAAAGCGGGAGGTGAGAGGAGAGATACCGACAGTCCATGGCACCAAGAATCAGAACAGGAAGGAGCAGGATCTTTGAGAGACACCCAAAAACTGTTTCTCACAGTCGAGGGTGGCACCTGAGAAGACATTTATTGTCTTGAACATTTTACTACGATATTAAATGAATAGCTATAAAATTATTACAGGGATGGTTCAGGGCTCTGTTGTCTAAACCCAGTATTAGAGAGGATGACAGAGGTCTGGAGTTGGAGGAGGAGAGCACAGTCCAGTCAGACTGATCTTGCTGCTCCATATCCTGCAGACTTGAATCTAGAAACCCACGTGGAGGTGGGGCTGCTTACTTCCTGGAAACGGGTGAGTAGCTAAAGGCCACTGAGGGTCACATCAGTGTGCAAGTTGCCTTTCTACCCACTGTAAAGGAAGTTGCCTTGGAAGTTGAACTTGATCCAAACATTGGAGAGATTATCTCTCTCTCAACCTTTTGAACTCAGGGAACTGTTGACCAAGGTGAACTAACATCAAAGAATGAGTGAGTGAGAGTTGGTTGTTTGTTTTGATAGTTTGATATAAGTATCGTTCAGCAGTTTTTGAATTATAGCTTTCGTCCCTAATCTTAATCTGCCCTGTTCGGTGTAATCTAGTCTAGAAAGACCTATGCAGGCAACATGACTTTAAGATGAAGATTACTAATCAATAACTTTGAAATGAATTAATAGTATAGTCCCAGGCTTTTGTAGGTATGAAGATGGTGGTGATGACCTTGACCCAAGTTAGTGGTATGACTGTAGTTCTCAGGATCACATACCAGCATTAATAACTTCCTTTAATGTCCTTAGAAAGGATATTAGATCCAGTTTATTTTTTGCCATGTCATTTCCCACTAGAAAATATTTTTACAGTAAGACTGTAGAGGCAATATGGCTTAGTAGGTAAGAGCCTGGACTCTGAAGCCAGATGGCCTGGATCTGAGCTCTTCCACCTCATAGTGGTATGACTTTGAGCAAGTTACTTAACCTCTCTGTGCTTCAGTTTCCTCATCTGTAAAATGAGGATTAATCATCCTATCCACCTCCTAGACTGATAAGGATTAAATGAGTTTTCTGAAAAATGGCAATGCTGTATGACCACTAGCCATTATTGGTAATACTTCTGTTAAAATCAGGCATGGGGAGTAGCCACCCAACATGAATACTACTCTCTGACCTTCACATTTAGAACTATGTGCTATAGTAAAAGGAGAAAAAGTACATGTATGCAGTTGGCCTTGTGCTGGGGCCTGTGTCATCTCATACAAGACTTCCTACATCCCTGTCCAATAGAGGATTACCTCTATTTTAAAGATGAGGAAGGTATGGCCCAGAGAACTTAACATTCTCCGGAGGATATGGAGCTGATCTGAGCTTGAGTCCTATTCTGGTGCACATGGTTTCGTCTGTACCATGGTTCTCTTTAGAATTCTTCTGGGATAAGTAGCAAACTCTGAAAAAGCAGAATTTAAATGTACATGTCACAGCTGGTGTTTTCACAATGTTCTGTGCTCTCCTCTCTCTTCCCCTCTTGCAAAGTTTGTCTGAGATGGTTTCTTATCTTACATTGTTCCTCTTTCACTGTACAGCTATACTAAGGAGAATGTTATGGAGAGAGAGGCCACTGGCATGGCCCCTGGTCTCCTCCCTAACCCCACCATGTTCTCTCTAATACTTCACTGTTTCCTCTGTCATGGAGCAGCCTACTCTCTTAGTAGAATTCAAAATACTCACACTGGTATTCTAGCTCCCAAGAGCATGTGAAAGGAGGAGTCAGAATCCTTCTAGAATCCTTCCTAGGCCTCTAGAAAGCTTAGTCTCTTTTGGAAGGTTAGAACTTTTGTTATCCTGTGAATGTCTCAGACATCTTTTGGATGTAATTCATGGATGTTTACATCTGGGAAGTTCTGAAAGTCTTAGTAACTGCCCGGGCATCATTAAGATGCAGACAATTCCAAGATTGCACAACTCGACTTGTAAACGCGTGTCGGGATGACCCTGGCTCTTTATAGAGAAACCCATAAAGTCTCCGCAGCTTGGCAGTTGGACAGAATATAGATTTGAAGATAACATTTTGGGACCTTATGGGAATCAACAACCTTTTCCTTGTATGCTCCAACTTTTACTTTCATTTGTGGTCCACTGCCCTTCATCCCTCATTACCACACCCTGAAATTATGTAGGTATTTGTAAGAACGTATATTCATATACATTGGGTTGTTTTTTTGCATATTGTATTCCAAGCCCATGCATGCAGAAAGACAATTACCACTCTACCTCAAGCTCACTGAGTATGCAATCAAGGCTCATTATGCCCCCAGTTCTCATCCCATTCACACCCTTTATGTCTCAGAACAAGAGTGTATGGAGAGCAAGGTATATTGCAGGGTATGGAGAGAGTGAGAAATCAAAGGAACATGCAGAGAAATTGGAACCAAAGAGTGAGCAATTTAGGTGAAAATAGTTTGTGGAGTTTTCATCTTTGAAGTTTGAGAAATTTTACTTTGTTTTGAATCCGTTTCTTGAATCATGATCCCTTGGGTCTGGCATAAAGCTATAATTTTCAGAAGGCTCATTTCTGCAAAAGCTTATGGTTATGGAGAGAAATCAATGTCTGTAGGCCCATGAATCAGAGTCTAAAAAGTCTGTTTGGGTATTTAAGGTCTCATAAAATGTAACATAGAAAGAGACTTGTGGAGTATCCAAGCCGGAAACAATCATGGAAACCAGGTAGTCCAGCCCCCCTGCTTTAAGGGATTGAGGCTACAGAGCTGGGGGAAGTTGAATGATTTATCTAGGTCACATGGCTGCAAGGAAGGGTAGAGATCCAGAACTAGAACAGACCTCCCAACCCCTAAGCCAGTGTATTTCCAACATTATCACATTACTAATCGTTTGGAAGCACTGAGCCAAAGCATGAACCATGGATCATATAAGTGAGAGAATCTTAGCAATAGAAGAAACCTTGGAGGTCATGTAGCACCATTTCCCCCGCTGATGCAAAAATCTTCTTGGTGACATCCTTGACAGATGACCACTAGTCTCTACTGGCTTAACTCCAATGCCAGAAAGCTCAGTGCTTAATAAGACAGCTTGTTTTGTCTTTGGACAAAAGATTAAATTTGTATTTTTAAAGGATCAGTCCAGAAGGAGTGAGGGTGGCTAGAGGTGAATGGCATATTTTTAGTGATGGTGAGGAATTTTACTCTCTTTATCATCTTAAATTGAGGATAAATATGCTGACCCTCTAGTGTCATTGCAAGGATTAGAGCTGAGTTTATAAAGCATCTACCATAGTGGTTGCTTCAAAATAAGAGCTCAAATTATAGTCATCATTGACTTTTATCATCATGATCCCATTTTTTTGAAATTATGCCCTCTGGAGTAGCATAGACTATGTCTAATCCCACAAATATTTGAATGCAGTTAGCATGACCTCTAAGTCTTTTCTTCTTCAGACTAAATATTCCCTGATTCTTCTATGGTTCTTCCTGTGATGCATTTTGGATGCCTTCATTGCTTTCATTCCCTGCTATTTGTCAATTTCCCCCTTAAAATGTGGTGGCCAAATGTGGTCAGTTCAGCGTGCTCTCCAATGGAATAATTACTTCCCTTGATCTGGACATTGCACTTATCCTATAGCAACCTAGATTTATGTTAGCATTTTTGGAGGCTAGATCACAAATTTGGCTCAAGTAAAAACCCAAGTCTACTACCCAGAACATAAGCTGTGCCTCCCAACATTGTGTCAACTGCAGATTTGACAAGCATGATTTTTACATCTTCATCCAAGCTGTTGATAAAAATGTTGAATAAGAGAAGGCCGGGGGCTGAGCCTCGAGGAACACCTCCGATCCTTCCTTGCATATTACCCCTATCCACTGGTTTGGTGACACTGTTTGGCCAGCCCCAAATCTCTGCACCTATACTTGCAAAAATAACTCCGCAAGATGTGGTCACTCGTATTTTTGAAATTGGATATTTAATTTATCCAGAGGTAAAATGCCATTCTTTTATCAATGAAGACATATTTTGAACCCGTAATTGGGAAAATAACTCAGAATTCAGAAAATAATTTCATGTTTGAGTTACTATGTAATGCTTAAGGGAAAAAAATCATCTTCTCAATGTGAAATGATAATGCTTGCCTAATTATTTATTTTTCCAAAACGTTTTGAAATTACTCTCTGGGTCTGGGGGAAGGAGTGTGGAGAATTTGTGGGTTTTTTTTTTTTTAGATTTTATTTATTTCAGAGAGAGAGAGAGAGAGAGTGAGAGAGAGCATGAGAGGGGAGAAGGTCAGAGGGAGAAGCAGACTCCCCATGGAGCTGAGAGCCCGATGTGGGACTCGATCCCGGGACTCCGGGATCATGACCTGAGCTGAAGGCAGCTGCTTAACCAACTGAGCCACCCAGGCACCCCGAATTTGTGGGTTTTATGTGTGGTGGAAAGAGGAGATTATTGAAGAATTAGAATACAGCGTTTAGGAGACGTTTCCATCTTAGGTGGGAGTCACAGAGACAAAGAGTTGTCTTAAATTTTGGTGGGAGAGGATATGAGGTATAGTCCTGTATAGTTTTTAAAATTCTTTTTAATGGTTCTCATTAAAGAGGTCATTCTTTCTTTCATTTAACACACTTCCTTCTGAAGAAATCAAAGCAACTTCTTTGTGCTACAGTACAGATCGGTTTTTCCTGGTGTTCATGCTGGAGATAAGGAATAGTGTTGCCAACCTTTGGTCAAAGTGCTCAAAGATTCAGAGCTCGCTTCTTGGCATCTTCCTTCAAGAGCTCATTTGATATTTTCTCAAAGGCTTTACTTCCAGCTTACATCCCAGGTTTGTGGGTTTCTTCTTAACTCTGGTCCCTTCTATTTCTCTAGTCCATAATCAAACAAGCACCTTAATATCTAAAACTCTATTACCATGAGCATACTTTAAGATCTCAAAGCAAATAGACAAAAAGCACTCTCAAAAGTTGACCAAGGAATAAAAGACCTCCTCATACTGAATATTTTAGGAATGTCATTTTATAGTTTATTTACTCATTCAGTATTTATTCAGCACTTATTATATGCCAGGCACTGATCTAGGCAACAGAGGCAATGGGGAGTAAAATCAGATTTAGTCTCTTCTCAGATTGTACTTATGTTCTCTAGGAAGAAACATGTTAATCAAACCAAAACAGTTGTATACTTGTAAAAAGTACTGCAGGGGCACCTGGGTGGCTCAGTGGGTTAAAAGCCTCTGCCTTCGGCTCAGGTCATGATCCCAGGTCCTGGGATCGAGCCCCACATCGGGCTCTCCCCTCAGCGGGGAGCCTGCTTCCTCCTCTCTGTCTGACTGCCTCTCTGCCTACTTGTAACCTCTGTCTGTCAAGTAAATAAATAAAATCTTAAAAAAAAAAAACCAGATTAAAAAAAAAAAAAGTACTGCAAAGGAGAGGGTACCCATCAGTATAGAGGTCAAGGAATCACCTCATGTGATGCTTAATCTGAGATTTGAGGGTTGAGTCAGGGGAGGACACAGGTAGCAGAAAATAGCATACCTCAAGCTCCTGTGCTGAAATGGAGCATGGGCAGTATGAGGGCAAGAACAAGAGGGCTAGAAAGTGGAGTGAAGAGCAGAGAGCAAGAGTGAGAATAGTGTGAGATGAGCTGGGAGGTAGGAACGGTCCCTTATAGGCCTTGTAGGTCACACAAAGAGTGCTTTCAATGTCTTCTGAACCATGAAAGTCATTTAAGAAGCTTGTAGGGTGGGGGTGGAGGAGTGTGGTATGGAGTAAGGAGAACTGTATAATGTGATTAGTTTTGTCTTTCAAAAAGATGGCTGTATATGGCAAAAGGAGAAAGGGAAGCCATAGTGAGTGACAGACCAATTAGGAGACCACTGTCTAGTCCAGGAAAGATGATGCTGGTTGGGTGTAGGTTGGTGGAATGTAACATGGAAAGATAGAAAGAGATGAAGGATGTGTAGGTTGAATTTGCAGTACTGGGGGACTGCCTATGGGAGTGATGGAAAAGAGGTATCAAGGGTAACCCAAGGAGGGTTCATACATTTTATATCCTTTTTTAGCAATTTAAAGATTATTATTTTAAATTTTTGATTATGTAGCTCTATTCATACATAATCCTTGATAGCACAGCACAAGAGAAATAATTCTAAAGATTTTTTTAAAATTTATTCATTTGACAGAGATCACAAGTAGGCAGAGAGGCAGGCAGAGAGAGGAGGAAGCAGGCTCCCTGCTGAGCAGAGAGCCCAACATGGGGCTTGATCCCAGGACCCTGGGATCATGACCTGAGCTGAAGGCAGAGGCCTAACCCACTGAGCCACCCAGGTACCCCAAGAGAAATAATTCTAAAAGGAAAGTCTGAAGTCCTTCTGTGCCTGCGATCTCTTACTGGCAAAGTAGGTGACTGTGAACAAGATGAAAAATTGTCGAGTATCTCTGAGGATCCAAACAACAGAGAAAAAAATAAATATTTGTAATCGTTGACTTCATCAAGGCCTCATTAGGACCCAGGGAAATATTTTAAAGCTCACTTTCAAAAGAAGTAACACAATTATCTTTGTTTTCATTATTATTTTAGTTCAAGTCTCTAGACCCTATAAAAAGAACTTAAGCATATCCCTACACTGCCACTCCAACACAAATCACCATTTCCTTTCATCTTGCTTTGACCAACCACAATATTTTCCCATGTCAGAAAAACCTTCCAGTGTATAAGAGGAGCCTTTGGACCACGTGTGTGTATATAAGCCTGTTCATGCCTCTGGGATCCCACGATAACACAGTTGGCTCACAGTCTAAGCCAGGTGCCCAGTTTCCATCTGGACTCCTGACAAACTGTGTGGTCAGGATTTAGAAATCAGAAATCTGGGAAAGGTGCAATGTGATGGACACAGCCACCCCAAATACCATATATGTTATCACCATCATTTAACACATAGTGCAGGAAATCCTGTTCTTTGCAGAAGAACTTCAAAGAACCACTTCTAGTTCTCCTGGGTAACATTTATTTTTTTCTTTGCTAACCCCAAAGCGCAGACAGATATATATTTTCCCTCTAGTAAATTGCTAGTGACACTCCATTTCTTTCCTGCCATCCTCAACCCATTGTCCAAATGACCTCTCGAATTTCACTACCCTTCTAAGCTGAAGAGCTGTGCTTAGCTGTTTACAGAGGCCCACTTACTAGGCTCTACCCTGTACTTTCCCTTTCTTTTTTAGGCTCTGAATTTCTCACCTTTTAGCTCTGCCATGTTGATGAGACTTCCTCTACCCCCATGTGAATCCTCTTCTTTTGTCCTAGTGACTTTTTTTTTTTTTAATAGGAAGAGCTGTCTTTTAAGACAGCTTGACCTTGCATGTTTTACCTTACTTTTGCATTTTAAACAAAGAAACCTTCATTCATGTCATCAGAAATAAGCACATGATGTTAGTTCCTTTAAGTGACTTAGATGTCTCATTTATGCCTTCACTAGTTTATTCGTGCAACATATGTTTGCTGAGTGCCTACTGTGTTCTGAGCACCACGAGAGAGAGTTATGAACACAAGCATTCTGCATTCTAGAGAAAGACAGTGAACAAGTGAATGAACAAGCAGTCATTATTCTATATTCCATTAACATTGTTAGAGATTGATTTTATGGAAATGCAGTAGAAAGTTGCAACTTTTGCTCTTGGCATTGGATTCCAGACACCCAGTCATCTGTTCTAGTTATCCATCCTCACTCTTCAGGTAGCTGAGGCTGGGTCATGAGTACCCAGATTATGATTTGGAAAAGTAGTAGTTTCCTGGGGAAAAAAAAATAGCTGATTGGCCACTCTCATAGGACTGCAAAAGAAACAATAACCCAGTGTGAGTGTCATTCAAAGCAGGTTGCTGAGCAGTTCTGCAGTAAATCATAGTATTGTGCACTTACAATGGAAATCATTTTCAAATGCAGTATATATCACACCAAGTCAGAGAAGATATGCACCAAATGTCTCTGATATAAACCTTACATCAGGATGGCAACAGAGTGATTAGTGAACTTTAAGGTATTTTCTTATATGCTTGACCGTTGGGGTAGATAGTTATTTTTCATCTGCTCACAGTTGTTAGTTATAACAAGACAGATAGATCCATGGCTTGCCAGAAGCCATAACTCTTTACTTAGCTGACATGACCAGATTCCCAATTTCGTCCTCTGAGAGCTTAAAGGTACAATAAGACATTGACTTCTTCTGACCTTCCCCTCTGTCTTCTCTGGGCAGAATATCTCGATGCATAACACAGTTGGTGGGGCCATTTCGGGGCCCGGAGCTCACCAGCTTGGCAGCACCCGGATGCCCAACCATGACACCAGCGTTGTGATTCAGCAAGCCATGCCGTCACCCCAGTCCAGCTCTGTCATCACACAGGCACCTTCCACCAACCGCCAGATCGGGTAAGGAGACTTCCTCAGCTGTGTTTGGGGCCTGGTTGGAGCCCGGAGAATGTTCTGGAGTTTCTCCTTGTTTCTGGTGCTCAGACTAGATGAGACAGAGTTGGCATTCCTGGTTGGTGTGAGATCACCTGACATGTAGAGTGATGTTTTAATGGGAGAAGGGAGGGGAGTCCCTATGGGGTGGATACTGTTTTGTCCTAGACTTTAGGGGCCAAAGCAAGTCATTCTGTGCCATCATTTCTTCAGACAAGATTTGTGACTGTGGAAAGCACCTTGGAGTTATGGAGAGGAGAACCTAGTTTTCAGGCCAAATGCTTAAGGATGGTAGAGGGAATTTTCACGAGTCCAATTCCCTCCCCAATAGAGTGTGTCCCTTTTTTCCTAAAATCTGTTGAGTACATCCCCTGGGTTTTTCATGTATTTCCAGTCTTCCCTCCTTTGGTGATTCTTCCTTGCTTCTTCTCCTTGTTAATACCTCTTTATTAGCTCTCCCCTTCCTCTGTATTGGCCCAGGCTTATTCCTGGAGTAGACAAAACAAAACAAAACAAAAAGCAAGCCCTTTCCCCCTCATTTATGTAAAAAAGACAATAGTACGGTATTGAGCAAAATTGGCAGAAAGGTCCTGTCAGAATCCCAGACACTGTATTATGGGATGGAAAGAATTTTCACTTCTGAGTCTCAGGTGACAGCTCTAGCCCCTGGCTACTCAGAGTGTGGTCTGAGGACCCGCAGCCTGGGCATGACCTATGAGCTTCTCAGAAATGCAGAATCTCTGGCCTGCTTCTTTATCTTCAGGATGATGGTGGTGTGTCTTCTTTCCATCCTCACAAGAGCAGAGTGAAGAGGAAATAAAAGATTTAAGAGCAGTTGGGTTCTCAGGAAGAAAAGGTAGTAACTTAAGCCAAAGAGCTCTGATAAATTTATATTGCTGGAAGCTGAGAACTGCTTGCTATACGTTCCCAGAATTCTCTTTTTAAAATAGGAAATGGGGGGCACCTGGGTGGCTCAGTGGGTTAAAGCCTCTGCCTACAGCTCAGGTCATGATCCCAGGAGAGCCCCGAGTCAGGCTCTCTGGTCAGCAGGGAGCCTGCTTCCTCCTCTCTCTCTCTGACTGCCTCTCTGCCTACTTGTAATCTCTGTCTGTCAAATAAATAAATAAAAATCTTAAAAAAAATAAAATAGGAAATGGAACTTGTGGTGTTTCGTATGTGCATCAGAATTTAGTGTGAATACTCAGTTGTATATTGGATATGGTGATTTAAAAAAAACATTACAAGCTGACCCCCAATTTGCCAGTGTGTCTTTCCCACTTTGGTTGTTTTTTTTTTTAAGATTTTATTTTTAAGTAATCTCTACACCCAACATGGGGCTTGAAGTCATAACCCCAAAATCAATAGTCGCATGCTTTACCGATGAGCCAGCCAGGTGCTATCCCCTCCCCTCCTTTATTAATGCCTGTAGAATTTCAGATCAAGAGTGAGCACCAGGAACAACATTGGCTTCTTCCTCCTTAGAATGCCCTAGAAGAGGGAGTACTTTGTCTCTCAATGTTTCTCAACTTTTCAGATGGGCTGTGATTTGTGAAGACCCGTCTTAACATATGAGAGCTCTAGGCAATGACTGTTTTGTGAGTTTGTCCTGGGTACATTTGGTTTCCCTTTTAAGAAACAGAATATTTAAAAAAAAAAAAAAGAAAAAAAAGAAACAGAATATTATTCTGGCTATTTCAATGCTTGGCTTTGTTGGAAAAAGCTGATACTAAATGAGCTAGTATCCCTGTGAAATATTTCTTTTCTTTTCAGATGACTATGGGAGCAAATATTGCTGCCATCCAAAGCAAGAACCTATAATATACTAAGAGGGTGGGGTGGGTTCTTTAAAGACAGCATCTAAATCTCACGGGATTCCTTCATTCTAGTGGCTTGGCTTTGGGCAGACAATTCAGTTAGGCCAGCTAATTGTAATTATTTTATTTTTCTTTCAAGGGGAAAAAAAAACATAGAATGTGTTGGAGTTTACTAGCAATTTTATAACATTCCTTCCCCCCCCTGGAGTTCTCCTGCCTCTCCCGCAACCCCCCACCCAACTACCCTCTTGGAGGCCCTTAGTATTCATTGTTAGTACAAGGCTGGATTTTGTGAAACAATCTTTTAAGGGTTAGCACTCAATTCTGAGATGGGTGTTGACTCTGTCAATAATTTACCCAGCTGGCCCAGGGCTGTATCGTTGGGTGACATTTCCAGGCTGTGTCACTGTGCCTGGATGGGTGGGAGTGTTTCTCTGGTACACGGAACCTCCCAACCCACTCCATCTTCTCATTTATTCCCAATCCTGGGGTGCTGTGTGTCTCTCCTGGTGTGTTCTAGGAGATAATTGTCACTTTTGGGACTCTGTGTCATTGCCAGGCTTGAGGGAGGCCGTTTCTTTTCTTCAGATGCTTACCATATTGATTCCAACCCACACATCCTGTCATTTCCATTTTCCCCATGTGACCCGTCCAAATCCTTGCCCGGATGGCCATGGGGGCTCAGCAAGGAACAACCCAACCCATCTCACCAGTGGATTCAGAATGAAACTCTAGGTGGTAACATTTGGGGATGGTTGAGTCTTTTATTTCTCCCAGCAAAGAGGAAATGAGTACTTATTTTAAAACATGAGTTCCCTCCGGAGACTGTGTCTTTAAATGAGCATTTGAAATTGCAGATAGTTTTTTTTTTTTTTTGAGACTGCACAGAACCATATTGTAGTAATATTCTGATTTTTATCACAACCTCAAATATTTAAGTGTCAAAATCTGGCCAAGCCACCTGCAAATGTTTGCCATGGCTACTGGCCAACAAAAACAGCAAACAGCAATGAAAGTCTTCATTCAGGCTCAGTGCTTAAGCTGCATCCAGGCAGGGAGGCTGGGACCCACCTGTGCCCACGCACAGTGCTTTTTGCTGTGGCCAGTAGGTGTGTGTTCACGACTGGAACTTTGTGGGAGAGGGAGGGGGCCGCCTGTCTCCTGCTCCCCCTTTTTCCTTCCCTTTTCCCGGTGCTTGGCTTCTGCTGCCAACCTTACTTTTGCTTTGTTTTCTGCCCCTTCTTTTGTGCTGTATTTAAGCTTAGAGGTATGTATATATGGGGAGTTGGTGTGGACAGGAAAAGGCTTGGAAATGGGAACAGCATTGGTGTCGGGGGAAGGTTTTTGGGGACCAAATGCATGCATTTTTGTAAGCATTTGATTTTTATACTGTTTGAGCAGGCACCCAGCCAGTGTAGACCAAAATGGGTGGAAATGCAAAAATCCAAAGAAAGAAATGTAAAAGTAGGTAGATAAGCAGCACAGGCAACTTCTGTGCCATCCCATATCCTCCTCCCGCCTCCCTCACCATGCCCTATGCCCCGTTCTGTCAAAGTAACCCTGTTATCCCAATAGAAACTAGAGGTAAGTATAAATATCCCAAATTGCACTCGTGTGGTTAGGCAGGCTAGAAAAACACACGGCGCTAGAGAGTGTGGGAGGCATCCCCAAACTAGAGACTACTTGTGCTTAGTCAGACTGGCAGACGCTCTGTCGGGAAGAGTGTCTTTGGCTGATTGATGGTAGCATTTTAGGAGATAAGTTTTCCAGATGGGGGAAAAAAAAAAAGAGTTGAGCCATGGGCTGTGGGGGAGACAAGTGAGACAGAAAACAAGCATATGTTAAATATAGATGAAATCGATTCAGCCTTGGACCAAATATGTGGCAGATTCCAAGCAGTATCTCTATTGTAGTCATTTTTATTAGATATCGTGTAACAGGCTCATTAATTCAGGATTAAGTCAGCAGAACCTGGGAAAAATGGTAGATGGACATGTAGTGGTCATGTAAATTCCCTTTCTCTGTCTCTCACTCTCTCTTTGTCTCTCTCTCTCCCCCCACCGCCTGAGATGTTTTCATAGGAGCCAATAAGCAGTTGAGGAGGTGGCTGTAATCTTAGTAGATCCTAACTTTCCTAAAGAAGCCTATTGCTTTTTATGGAGTAAGTGCAAGCAAGTAATACAGGCTCGCTAATTCTTCCGGAGAACAATCAAGACAGTCTGGAACGTGGAGATCCATGAGGATGCACATGAGTACAGAGTTCTGATCGGTTGTAGGAGGCGCTGCCACTGTACCTCACATCTTTTCTTCCTGGATTCTTTCTGTATTCCAAATGTTCTATAGATTCTGTTCTCTCTGGGGATTTGGGCAAATAAGCAGGCTTGTCAGGTGATTGGTGAAAATTACTCGATCATGATAGCTTACAATACAGAAATGTTCTATGCATAACATCAAAAATACAAGTGTTCCTGCCAAGGCCCATATTTGTCTCATTGTGGAATATTCTAGTTAAGGTATCAGGAAACTTGAAAATATGGTCACTAGCATGCATCTAGGAAGCCATGTATGTATGAAATTCCTCCTTGATTTTACATCACTTATATTCCTGGCACAGACGTGTCCATGTCCGTGTGACATCATGAACCCTATTTGCATGGGGTTGTAGCCAGGCAGTGTAGACCTAATACTTAGCCAGGAATTTATATAAAATGCCATAGAAGGAAATCTTGTTTTAAAAAAAAAGAGGAGGGACGCCTGGGTGGCTCAGTTGGTTAAGCGGCTGCCTTCGGCTCGGGTCATGATCCCAGCGTCCTGGGATCGAGTCCCGCATTGGGCTCCTTGCTCAGCAGGGAGCCTGCTTCTCCCCCTGCCTCTGCCTGCCTCTGCCTGCCTCTCTGCCTGTGCTCGCTCCTGCTCTCTCTCTGACATAAATAAATAAAATCTTTAAAAAAAAAAAAAAAAAGGAGTCAATACTCATTATAAATTGTGCCTCCTCTCACCCTTTCTGCACTCCTCTCTCTCTTTTCTCTTTGCAATCGCTGACACTATGTATCATGCAGATTATCAGCCGTAGCTCAGTGGACATGACCAAGGAAAATAATAATAATAGCAATAGCAATAAAAGCTTGTTACACCTCAGCTGTGTTGCCATCAAAAGCAGTGTTACTTTTCTACCGGAGTCACATGGCTTTGTTGCAGGAGTTGCTGTTGCTGTTTGTGATGTTCATTGAGATGGGAATGGTCATTGATCTGAAGCTTTTTGTGTCATTTTTGCTCTGGGTGGTGGGGGTGGGGAATGGGAGGTCCATAAATGACGCTGTCATAGAAAAGAGCATTTAAGGAAGACTTCAGTAAGAGCTTATCGTTCAGGAATGTGCTTGTTCTGTAAATATGTAGGCGTGTGAAATCACTATTAAGAGTTTTCTTGAACTGGGCATGATTAAGACTACCACTGCCCACCACAGGCTGATGTTAGTGACATCCAGGCCAGCCTTCTTTCTGCTAGAGGCAGCAGACCAGCAGGTCCCAGGTTGTCATTGGCTCATAGCCCTTTGCCAGGATAGCTTGAAGACCCCCTTGAGGAATTCAGAAGAGAAGCCATTACTTTCTGCTTTGTGTTTTGCTGAGTATCATGGCTATGAACATTGCTTTATTGTTAGAAAGTTGCTGGATCTTTCACAGCCCTGAGAACATTTATGAGGGCCCTTCAGGGGGATGCTTTCTGGGAGGGTTGACAGACTTAACCATATGGCTCCCGTTAAATCCCATGCAGAGCCTTGAGAAATTACCTCTGACAAGGGGGCCAGCAGCCTTCCACTCACAGAGTTTTATGTGTGGAACGAAAAATTAAGTACTGATACTTGAGGAAATATAAGGTTTCTTAACATTCAGAAGTTGTAATACCACATGGTATTGTGGCCAGATGAAGGGGGCAGAGCCAGAATGCCAGAGCACATGGCTGTGTATTCCAAGAAGTAGAAAAGTATCCTTGCTCTTGTCTCTGAATCTGACTCCTGCCTCGGACTCTTCAGGCAAACTTAGTATGTCTTGGTACTACAGCACCTCACCTGGAACACAGCAAGCCTGGTATCTCAGCCACTTTAGAGGGGTAAAGTTAAATACCACAAACCTGGTAGCTTGAACAACAGATATTTATTTCTTGCAGTTTGGGAGGCTTGAAAGTACAAGGTAACGGACCTTGGTCAGCAGATGTGGTTCTTGGTGAGGACCCATTTCCTGTTGGCAGACAACTGCCATCTTGCTGTGTGCTTGCCTGACCTCTTCTTTGTGCTTGGTGGGGGTTGTGGGGGTGGGGGAGAGTTAGTAAACTCTGGTATTTCTTCCTCTTATAAGGATTTTGATCCCATTATGGGGATTCCACCCTTAAGACCTCATCTAAACCCAGTTACTTCCCAAGGCCCCACCTCCTAATACCTTTACATGGGCGGGGGGTGGGGGAGGTTAAGGCTTTAACCTGTGAATCTGGGCCGTACAAGCATATGTACTCCCCAGATATGTACAAGCATATGTACAAGCATACAGTCAATAAACAGCTAGTGTAGTTGGGGGAGAACCTTGGAGGTCACTCCTCAATGGCTCAAACTTTTTGTTAGAAGAGCTCTCGGTTACCAGGCTAACCATGAAGACAAAGAAGCTGACATTTATCCAGCATCTGCTATGTGCCAGGCACTGATCTAGCATAACATTTTGTTTTCTATCATTGCCCAAGAGCCCAGGGAGGCAGACGTTATTTGCTCCAGTTTTATTGCTCAAAGAAGAGAAGTAACTTGTCGAGCATCGCTCAGCCAGTGAGATGAACAGTTTTGAGTGTAGGTCTGTTGGACTCCAAAGCATGTGCTTTCCCTCTACTCCTATGCATAGCTACCCCAGTGCTGTGGAAGACAAATGAACTTATCTGACCATTTAGGAGAATCATCTACCCAGAGATGTTGGCTAATGCTCAGTCTGTCTGGTTCCAGTGTGAAGAGCTTCCGTGCTTTCACACACCTGCAGCATGGTCAAGGGCAGAGGGAGACACCTTGTGTTTCCAGCAGCCGCTTTAGTCCTCCAGGAGAAAGATGCAGGTGGTCCCTGGCCCCCAAGAAAGGGAGATCAGGGACCGTCTTGGGCACATGGAGCAGAGAATTGGTCTCTCCTGGGAGAAACCAACTGGCCACATGCCCTCTTTTGTAAGAAAAACCAAAGTCACCACAGAGAGTGCTCTTTTTTCATCCATTTGGTTGCTCCACATTTGGCTTCTTGGTCTGAAGGAAGACCCCTATTCCTTGCCGCAATGAAGTATGGCTTCCAGACTTGTTCTGATTCCTGCTGTGGATAGGTGACTTTGCCTGTGACCTCCTCCCCTTGGAGGAGGATTTCATTTCCATATCTTACAAACAGAAGCCCTGCTCACAAAGTTCCAGAAGCTTCCATTTAAGTCTCTCCATGTGTATCTCCCCCCACCCCATTTTTAGAAACAGATAGGCACCAATGAGGATCTGCTTCTAGAACAAATAGCCCAGGATCATTTGGTTTGTGTTCATCGTAAATCTGGACAATTGTTCTTTTCTGCAGCATATTGAAAAGACATGCCTGGAGAGTAAGAGCTTCCTCAGAGCTAAACTATGTCAGATCAGAGGAGAGTATTGGGAAGGTATTGGCCATGAGTTCAGAGGTCACAGGTTTGGGATAGTCCAGGCTCTGCCATTTAATAGGTTTTCAGCCTTGGCCCAGTGCTCCACTTCTGTGGGCCTCAGTTCCTTCATCTGTATACGAAAAGGTTAGTTAGCTGGTGGTAAGTCATTCCTAGCACCAAACTTCTCATGCAGTGCTACTTTTCTGTCTCAAATTTATTTTCTCTTTTGGTTTGTTTTTTTCCAGGAGCTGAGTTTGGTAGGAGCTCTACTTATGTGTTCACAGATGTGTTCATGTCCCGCTGTGGATGAGAACAGAATAGGGCTTGGGAATGCTTGGGAGGAGGGGCCAGTACAGTCAGACTGCAGTCCCAACATACATAGCCAGAGAGATCTGATTTCCAGCCTCAACTCCTGGGTGAATAACAAGAATTTTATAATTCTGTTCCATGGGAATGAACACACCCATTTTACATTAGAGTAAGGTGAGGTTCAGAGATTACGTGACTTTCCCCAAGTCATACTGATAATGAATGGCAAGAGGCAAAACCAGAAGCCAGGTACCTATACTGCACTGTTCCATGGGTCTAAGTGAATTTAACTTCCCCAAGATTTGGCTTCTTCACCTGTAAAATAGGGCAGTATCACTAGAAAGTTTTTGAAGTCCTATTCTGCACTAAAAAATGTTGTGATTTTCATAACAAGTTTAATTTTGAGAACTACTTGCAAGGCAGTTTTTTTGGAGACGTAGTGCTACATGCATGGCTATGTATAATTTTCTCCTTTGCACTAATCTTCCCAATAAATTGTTCTTTTATTGTCACTTTGCTGTAAGTATATTGTTGTTGGAGATTGAATAAGAAAAATACCTAAACAACAGCATGATAGTGAAAGATATAAAACAAGTCCAATGTGAGAAGCCTGGAGCAGTGCTGTGGGAAAATGCAATTCACTGTCTTCTTTGCATCATTATCATTTTGGAGGTTCCTTTGTGGAAGACTTGAAACAGAGGGCTTTAGCTTATATCAATATTTGACATTTTCCTAAAGGTAAGCCTTGGATAAGGTGCCAAATAACTAGACAGTGGGGGTTAAGAATATATGTTTCCCATAATACAAAAATGCAATAATTAACTGTACCTGTCTTAGTTTCTTATGGGGATTGGCTCAGTATTTCCTGTTTTCGGGCCAGAAACGATGCCTAGCTAGCTCACCACTGTCAGTTTACATGGAATCTGGGATGGTGGGTTTTTTTTGTTTTTGTTTGTTTGTTTGTTTGTTTTTTCTGGGGCTCCGGGACACTGGGGGTCTGCAGTTTGATTACGAAAACAGAAACATAACCTATACAAAAAGGAGAGCTCTGTTCCTGCGGGGGCACGCGCGGCAGGGGAGGGCAGCTCCGAGTCCTCGGGCGGCGGTGCCCGCTAGGCATCCTGCTGCTGGATGAAGGGGTTGGGGATCGCTTCCATGCCGTCCTACGGGCAGATGAGCACCACGGAAGTGCCCCTGCACACCACCAGGCCCAGCTGGCGGGTGTCCTCTGTGAGCTTGGACTGGTCGTCGGTGTCTCTCATGTACTCCATGGTGCCATCCAGCATGATATTGAGCAGCGGGTTGAACCCCTTCAGGATGCCGCTGGCTTCACACCCTCCCTAAAACTTCACCCGAATCGTCTTGTCGATGTACTTAGACAAGTCCAAGATGCTCTCTTTTTTCTTCTTCTCTTTGTCCGCCATCTTGCCGCATCACGCCCCCGGGATGGTGTTTAAAGAGGGTCCTAGGACTATGTGTAATCATTCCTTGGTGAATGCCAAAAGGGGTACTAACATGGGGAAATGATTAGTCTTTGCTGTGCTCTGCAAGGTAGGCATGTTAGGACCTGATAAAGCAGGTCTGATCCTTTGTAACAGGAAGGACACTTAGCTCTTTTGAAGACTGAGCATGTCCAGTAATGTGGCAGTGTCTCAAGTAGACATTTCTGATCATTTGTAGTTTTCATATTCTCAAGTAGTATGCCTAAAGTGTAAATAACTCTCATCTGAACTGATTAACAAGTATTTTCTGAGTTAAGAGAGGACTGTTCTAGAAACTTGCAGATAGCCCATGGTACCCATTGCATATGCCATGTATTTATGTAATCGGACATCTTGGGATTTAAAAGATAAATAATTCAATAGGTTCTCTCATGTGTATTTTTTAATAATATTAGATCAAATAGATTTTTCTCTACCATCACTTTTTATATCCTTTCTAATGAGGATTGGGTTAAAGATTACATATATTCTATGGACCTTTTGCCTTTGGTGGGATGAGAATAACACATAAACAAACACTTAATTTGGTCTTGGATTTTGGAAATCCTTGATATTAAATTTCAGTTACATTCAGTTAAACTCTGTTTCGGTGAAGTTCAGGGCAAAGCCAATGCTGGAGACTGAAAGCTATGGCTGGTGAGTGACTACCACTCACAAGTTCTTTGAAAAGACCCCATGACCTCTCTGGGCCCTACTTTTCCATCTTATAAAAAGAAAAAATGAAACTAGAATTGTTTACTGAGTGCCCTCTTCTGTCTCTTAGGAATAAATCTGTTTCTTTATCATGACTAACACTCTACCCCAACACTGCTTGGCTGATACAGATTGTGGAAGAAGAAACTCCATAAAATAGTAACATTCAAATTTAGTAGGCAATCTAATAATCCATTTATTTGCCTTGTATGCTGTTCTTTGGGTAAATATTAACGTGAAATTCCTGTAGAGTAATAAACATTCTTAATGGTACCAGACACGTTTAAAAGAATTTGGAGTTTTATAGTTTCACCCCCTTTGGCAGAGTGCACTTGGGCTGGTGAATAGGGTGGTAAAGTCTGTAAAATGATAGGACCCTTGTGAATGTGGGGTAGAGACATGCCGGCATGTGCTTGGGTTGCTTTTTGCAGGGTTGCAGAACTTTGCAGAGAACAGATGGCCCCCAAACATGTTTGTAATGCCAGAAATGACTTCCCCAATAACCAGAGACCCATTGTATATTGGTTCAGATATGGTAATTCACAAACCAAACGCACAGCACTTCACAGCTGACCTCAAGTCTATTCTAGAAAGCCCAGAAGCATTTTTGACACAAGAATCATGATGACAAGTGCAACAAGAGACACCCATCATCAAGTCACCAAGCTACTGAACATTTGTTAAATGCACAGTTTTGTTCTCAGAATGTGTAGGGGCTGGGGGCCAAGCATTTGGCAGACTCTCAGGGATCACTGCGTAGCATGACATTTCTTCTCACTTTTCCCAGTGTCCTGCTTAAACTGAATATCTGAAGAGATAAAGTGTAAGTTGTTAGAGTAAAGAGAAGTAGAGGATGCTTCCACTTCAGTATCGTTTAGATAGTTTGAATGGAGCCATTCTGATGAACCTGTAAATTCAGTGAAACCAAAGTCCACCTCTAACATCTTTCTATAACACTTTGCTGAGCCAAGGTATATTTTTAATGACAAAACTAAACAAAAATGCAGCTTTATAGATGCATATTCCAAATGATAGACTCTTAAAAACACTGGAAGAATTAATTTAAGAATAGGGGCACCCGGCTGTCTCAGTTGGGGGAGCCTGCAACTCTTGATCTTGGTGTTGTGGGTTCTACACCCATGTTGGGTGTAGAGATTAGTTAAAAACAAAATCTTTTTTAAAAAAGATTTTTAATTGTTTAATTGAGAGATAGTGAGAGCAAGAGAGATCACAGAGGGAGAGGGAGAAGCAGACTTCCCGCTGAGCTGGGAGCCTGATGTGGGGCTTGATCCCAGGACTCTGAGATCATGACCTGAACTGAAGGCAGATGCTAACTGACTGAGCCATCAAGTGCCCCTAAAGATAAAATCTTTTAAGAAAA
Source organism: Taxidea taxus jeffersonii (assembly GCA_003697995.1). Lineage (NCBI taxonomy): Eukaryota > Metazoa > Chordata > Mammalia > Carnivora > Mustelidae > Taxidea > Taxidea taxus. The sequence continues at coordinate 174,306 of ML102642.1, forward strand.
TAAAAATAATCCCAACAGAACTGTACAGTGTTAAAGGAGAGGGGGATTTTTTTTTTTTTTGAGAGGGGGAAATTTTAACATCCAGTTATATCCAAATGAGAAGTGTGTGTGTGTGTGTGTGTGTATATACATTAATTTCATGATATTTTGCTTTATTGGAACATAATTTAAGCCATTTGACATGTGTATTATTTTATTCAAAATGCTTAAAGAATTTTCTGGGTGTGTTCTGTATATTCTTCATAGCGTGGTTTTTCATGATGCCCCGAATGTCTCTATCATCTCCCCCTTACATGACAATAAACTATACCAGCACCTTGGAACTGTTTTTTAAATAAGAACCCGAGTGATAGACGAGTATAATAAGATTAAAAAAAAAAAACTCACATGGATTCACATTAGTCCCTTCACCTAATTTTCAGAAAAGTGAAACAATTTTCTCATTATCTAGAAAATGACCATTTGGTTGATGGATTACGTTTTCAGAAGGAGCCGCTTTTTATTTCTCTGACCCCTTGACATCATTGGCATGTGGGATGAGATACTTAGGTGCTAATGCTGATGTCCCTGGAGGGTGGTGACAGCTGAATCTGAGAGCAGGGGAGGGAGAATCAACTCAGGTGGTGATTCCCTCCCCGTGAGGAGGAGGGTGAATATTTCACAGAAAATTGGCTTTACTACTAACCATGGGTTTGGGGCTTCACCAAAGAAGGCTTTGAAATACCTGGAGATCCCAATTTATAGTCATAGTAGAGTGAGGGTGGGAGGGCACTCACCCAGAACCCTTTCTCTCCTTTCTCTGCCCCACCTTCCCTCCCTCTTTTCTCCCCATCTCCCCTAGAAAGAAAGGAGAAGACATCAAATTATTTGTGTCTACTGTTTGACCATGGCTCTGGCCAAAGGTCTGGAATTGGAGAGAGTTTAAAACTTTTAACTAAAAGAAAAATGAGAGAGAGAGAGAGAGAGGTGTCAATTACTAGACATGTCCCAATCCATCCTCATTGTGTGGATAGCTGTTTATTTAATTTAACTCTGTAGTCAAGCACTTCGTAGGAAACTAGAGGAGTGAGTTTGTCCAGATCTCTTTTGGCAAATATGTGTGTGTCTGTGTTTGTGTGTGGGAAAGAAAGAGACAGAGAGACAGAGGGAGGGAGGGAGGGAGTGGGAGAGAGAAAGACAGAGAAGGGGGGAGAGAGAGAGAGAGAGATATTTTTATAAAAAGAGTGTGTGAAACTTTGGCTGCCCCACCGAAGCCACAGACAACCAACCTTATATTGGGTCCACCCCGTTCCCTAATTATTACTGCCATTAGGAATAATTATTATTTGCTTCATTGAGTTGGCAGTTTGGAGGCTGCCTGAGACAGAGGCTTTTCACAGGAGCTGTAGCACACAAAGGACCAAGCAATCACCCACAAGTACTTCAACATGTTTGGACGACGTCCTTCTCTTGGTTCACTTCATTGGGTTTCGTACACATCAAGCTTCAAATTGAATGAAAAGTTCATCAGATACAAACCCAGCAGGAATGAGCGCCAGCACCCACAAAGCTTTTCTTTTTTTTTGGATGAGGAATTCTTGGTTTTTCTCAAGTCTGGAGATGAGCGTTCTCTTCACGCTGCTGTGTTCCTTTAATTAAAAATAGAAAAGTAAATAATAAGTAGAGTCTTCACTGAGAGACTGGGCTGGAAATGGTATGAGAGGAAAATGTGGGAGAGCAGGAGGAACACCCAAAGGAAAAGCAGCAAGCTTATTTCAGAGGCGGAATCTTCACCACCTTAACGTCATTTTTCCCTGATTTGTTTTCACTCCTTGCACACAAACTCTCCAGATTCCAGAGTCTCTATGGTTTCCTTTTCCCTTGGCCATATCCTTCTGAATCACCTGTGCTATGGACATCCCACGTACCCTTCTTAGGGATGGCAGCTAGAATGTGGCCAGGTATTTTGAATGAGTGAAGTGCTCCCAACAGAATCTGTGTCTGGCAAAAGGCTCACTGGGTCATTAAAGTAAGAAGAGCATGACAAGATGTTCTTCCTGACATTATTTTTCCCATAAGACTCCTTTGGTTCCTTGCCAACGTCTGTACCCGTCACAGGCCTGCGGGCACTTAAAGAGAGCAGCACATGCCCTCAAGTGTGGGGTGTCGTCCCTTCCCCTTAACCTCTTCCTCATATAGTGGCAGCTTATAGGAAAAGCTGCTGATTCAGACCCCTCAGGAGCCTCCTAAAAACTGCTGACTCGTAAGAAGAAAAAAATCACCAACAGCTTCCATTTGACACATCAGACCTGACACAACTGAGTGAATGTCAGATTTGTTTCTCCAGACACCCCAAACAGTCTGCAGTCCATCCCGAAGCCAACCAAGATACCTAGGCAGGGTCAGGGAAGACCAGGGTGACCTTGTGGGGCATGCGGGAGATGCCGTGTCTGTGTAATAAATACTCCTCAGTCGGTCAAGAATGGGAGCAACTGGGTACACACATTCTGCCAGATGTTGTGCCCCAGTGGAGTGAGTACCAGGAATCCCCTCCCCTATTCTAGGCTTTGAAAAGTGACCTCTATTATAACACATTATTAAATGGCTTCCTTGGGTAAACGCCCCTGTGTGAATAAGAAACAAGTAAGTTTCACTGCAGTGATTTTCAGGGATTTGTGATCATGGACATTATATGGAAAACTATTTAGAGGGAAAATTTTACAAAGGAGAATTCCTGTCTGGGTTTTCCTAAGAGATGGCAAAATAGTACCGTAAAGAAAAAAGAAATCCAACACTTTCTTCATAGTAGTAAAGCTTGTCTTCAGGTAAGGTTTCCTGCTAGGGTAGAGCTGCTGCTTTTTTATTTGTCATTTGTTTTAGGGATTTAGGGGAGAGAAAGACCAGGGAAATGGTCTTCATTGGCATGGATTTTAATAAAGGTGGAACCTTAATTTATTCATTTTCAGTGGTAACCTTCATGAGGAACCATATCTTTACAAAGCTTTGTGGAGCGTATTGTTTCTATCAGTCCTTAATAAAGTCCTACTGTTACCTTTTTTATTCAAAGATCCTGTTGTACCAAGTCTTACCACGGGAAGTGCTTATTTTAAGGATATTTCTGTAGAAAGCATTTGATCCCTCATGTTTTAGTAATGGATTTCTCTGGAAAGATGGACGTTTTCTGAAGTCTTGTTTTTTAATTGTTTTTTATAGTGATGGGTCCGATGTTTCTCCTATTGAACGCTGTTTCACCAGCTATTGACTTAATTTTAGGTTCTTTTCTAGAGTTAAGCACTGAAAAGAACTTGCACATTTTGTTAATTGTTCCAGAATGTGGTGTGTGTGGTGAGTTTTTAGGGAGCTTCCAAACAGAACTAGGCCCTGTCAGAAATAACAGTCACACTAGACGGCAGACCCCAAGGGAAAAGAGGTGACATCACAGTCTGACATATGACATCAGGGAAATAGTTGTTTTCTCACCTGCATGGAGATTTTTCATTAAAAACAAAACAAAACTGCCTACTCTAAAAGATGAGCAGGTAGACCCTGGTACATTATGGTGTGATATCTATGTGCATGTTATGAAGATAAGTTATTAGGATAGAAACAGCTAGAATCCACTACGCTGGGCCCTGAAGAGCCTGCTCCAGGCTGCCAAGGTTAGGGAGGTTAGGGAGGTTAGGGAGGTGGAGTTTGGCCAGGTAAGCAGGCACCCTACCTCCCAGGTATTCCTTTACCCAGAACACCTCCACATTTTTTCACCTAGTCCAGTTTCTACCTAATCATTTCTTTGAATAAAGGCTCCTGCAGAAAGAAAGAAGTTTGAATGGTGTAGAGTTAGGATCCTTTACTCTTTATGCACTATGATAGAAAAAGTGGAGGTAAGGGCATGCTTTCATAGGTACTACCCTGAAGACCAGCTTCCTAGAGAAGAAGCGATACCATCACCATCGTGGAAAAGAAATGGGATTGGGAAAACCAGCCATGGTTTCTGGAGTGATGGGGGAAGAGTAAAACATGAAAGGACTTTCAGCAACTGGTTGGGAAGGAAGAAAATTGTCAAAAGGAAAACATAAAGCCTTCATGGGAATTTGTACATTTTAATCTCTCAGGTAAAGGTAGAAAAACAACAACAAAGGAAGTCAGATTGTTTCAATTCACTGTTCCAACAGCATACATTAACAGGCGGGAGCATAAGGTCTGAAGTCCTGAGACCCAGTGGCCTGGAGAGGCAGTGTCATGGCCAGTGAGCGGGGAGGCTTAGACGCCTGGGCCTCACCCCCATCTTCCATCTGTAGACCTTCACTCTTGCATCATTGTAGTTGAGCTCTCCAGGACTTCACTATTATTTTTCTTCTCTTCACAACCTCACTTTGCCCACAGTCCGGCCTGAACTCTGTGTCTTGGCATCCCTAGAAGGACAAGTATGTGTCCCTGATTTCTTCCCCCTTCACAGGCTCAGCAGGTCCTGTGTCTTAGGCAAGATTCAGTGATTTCTATCTTTAGTTACCATACATGTCCCCCAAAAGATCTGTTGAACCTTAACCTCCCAGAACCTTTGAATTTGACCTTATTTGGAAATAGGATGTTTGTTGATGTCATCAAGTTAAGATGAGGTCATATTGGATTAGGCTAAACCCTACACCCAGTGATGGCTATCTTTAGGAGAAGGTCATGTGAAGACACAGGGAAAGGGCCATGTGACAGCAGAGGCAGAGACTGGAGTGATGTAGTTGTAACCCAGCGAGAGACAAGGTTTGCCAACAACAACCGGAAGCTAGGAGAGAGCCATGGAATAGATTGTCCCTCGAAGCCTCCAGAAGGAACCTCAATTTCAGACCAATACCCTCCAGAACTCTGAGAGAATAAATTTCTGTTGTTTTTAAACCACCCAGTCTGTGGCAATTTATTTCAACAGTCCTAGGAAACCAATACAAGTCTTCATGTAGTTACAGACCTATTTGTTTTGCCAATAGAATTGTGGTAAACGAACAAACAAACAAACAATCACTTTATTCTCCTTTATTCAGCTGCACCAGATGTGCAGATACAAACATTAAGAGAAAAAAAATGCTAACTAAGAGTAAAAATTTTACTGCTCTGGAGAACTGGTATCTTGGAGTTGGGACCAGTGTTGTGGGATACACCCCAATTCTCCATTTGTGAGGAAAGGGAATGAAGAAGCCTGCTCTAAGTCAAACAGATATCATTAATGTCTTCTGATGAAAGATGTCATTAGAGATACATTTTTACCTGGGCTGTCCACCTACACAGCCATAAAAATCCACTCTGAGGCAAATGGAAGAGCGTGGGGATTTTCTTTAGCCATGCTTCTTCTGCTCAGTGGTCTCTGCCAGATTCTGAAGGATGCACTTTTTGTCCATTAAGCGGTCTACCCCATCATTTGCCATGAATGAGAGATCAGCATTGCTCATAGGTGTGAGGGCTTCTAAACTCAACCTTCCAGAAGTTTTTAGGAGCTGATGACATTTTCTGAACCCTGAAGGCCAGGGTACCAGCGTCTGGTTGGAGGAAGGATAGCCCAGGGTGATGGGTTTTGTTTTCGTGCACGTGTGTGTATCTGTCTGTCTTCAGACTAATTCCTTTTAGCCCCTTAGCCAGCAGGCTGGTGCTCGTTTTCATGACTGATCAGGGTTTTAGCTGCTGTTCTCCTAATACATGTTTTTGAAAAAGGAAGTGACATATGTAGCAGCACTGTTCTTTTGATCTGTTCACTTTTCTTAATTCTTCTTGAAGCATCCTTCTGCCTCCTTCTCTGGCTCTGAGCAATTTAAAGGAAAAACCCCGGAGTTTATATGCTCTGAGAAACCTAATGCTCCGAGAAATCCAATAAAGCCCACCGCCAGCATTGTGGTGGGGGGGGGGTGAGGGGATATGAGATGACCACCCAGAGTGAGAGCCTGAGTGGGAGGGTGTTAAAAGCAAGTAGACACATACCTGCGTGAGGCTGCCGTGGGGTAGGGGTCTTCGGGCTGCAGACACCTGTGAAAGTGGGACTCAACTAACACTTACTTTGGATGTTAGAAAATTCCATGTTTTCCATCAGGGAAGTCTGTTCACCCCTCAGTATAATGAATACAGAGCTCTCTTCTTGCCCACCCCTTCACCCCGCCCTTAGTAGCTTTTGGTTGGAATTCTCACCTCTTAGGAACTTTGTATTTTTGGATCCAGAGCCATCCTGGGTTTCCTTTTTCCTAACGGTCTCATCAAATCGTGATGCCACCTTGATTACTTTAGTGTTTTTAATAAACCAGAAAACCAAAGCAAGGCCCCTGGCCAAACCACTGAGCTGATGTGAAGTGACACCACCCAGAGCTCATGCTGCTTGTGGTCTTCACTCTTATTGGCTGGAACTCAGGTTGGGCGTTTTCCAAACACGTTTCTGTCGGAGTGCCGGGGTGCCGAGTCCCGATGAAAGCGCCATCGGTGAGCATGGTGGCAACTAGGGTGGGCAGAGAAGGGGAGGACGCAGAGTTCCCCAGAGCAGCTCAGTACTCTGGGAGGGATCCAGGATGTTCTCACAATTTTTGTAGAATAATAATAACTATAAAGAAACTTCCTACAGGTCAGCCCTGTGAAAGCAACAGGGTCGTTGTCCCTGCCAGCCCTCTGACAACCCTTGCTTCTCCCATGCTAGGATCTAACATTGAACCCTTCACGGGGCACAAGTCTGTCCTTTTGTAGCTTTCTCAGTTTCATAAGAAGTAGAGAATAATTAGGGTGAAGAAACAGGGTCAGGATAATTGAATCACATTCACCAGCAAGCGTTTTCTTTTGGCATGATAAAGAGAAGTAGGGAGTCATCATGAATCTCTGACTTTGAAATGACTTAAAAAAATCAACCTAAACACAAAATAAGTCTTAATTTCCTGAGTCTTCTAAAAAGGGGCTTGTAAGCAAACTTCAGTAAGAATCACGTAGCAACATGTGGGAAAGAACGGGACACCCTAGCATGGCCTCAGGCGTGTTTGTCCATCCCACAAAACTGCCTTCTGGTTTAGCATCACTCTTCCCACCTGGCAACAGCCTGACTCACGAGGGCTTCATCTAGAGTGCCTGGCAGCACCCCCCGTAGGGCATTCCTGATGGGAAGAGGCCAGAGCTGGTGTGGACGAAGTGGTCCAGCCACTGCTTCTAGCAGTGAGCCTCTTAGCAGTGAGTGTCATCAACCCCGATTATAGGACCCACCTCAAATGTTACAGTAAAAAGTAGATTGTTAAATTCATAGGTTTCTAAATATTCAGTTCTGTATTTATATTGGGCTTTATTCCCCAACAAAAGGGATTTGAGGGGACTTGAAGTACATACAGCAAACTTAGAAACACGAGAAATCTATGGAAGAAAGGAAGCAGTGTGAGAGAATTCTTAGACTGAACGAGACGGTTTGCTGCTGATGATCTTTGTCACGAGTGCCGCCATCTTTTAAGTAAAATTCGTGTCTGAGTGTGTCTACGCAGAACACTTCCTCCACGAGTCACAGACTTTGAGGGAAGTACTGAAGCTTGCCCAGGTCCCGCAGTGGATTGTTGGGGTGTACACTCGGGGCTGCTCGTCAGCAGCGTGCCGTTTTGGACCACGTGTTAATGAGCACTGAAAGAGCAGGCCAAAGGTAGCAGTATTCTTTGGGAGTTAAAAAAAATCAGTTTGGTAAAACTAAGCAGGCCATTGTAGAAGTGGATCAGGAAGGGGGTGGGAGAGGAGGGCAGACTCCTATTAAAATCCTGATATAAAGTTCTAAGTGACGAATAAGAGGCTTAAATACATAAGGAGCAAGGCTAAATTTGGACCAATTTCCTGTGAAATCTCTTGTGTAATATTTTCAATTTGTGCTTGTTTAATGTGGTTTATTTTCCTAAGGTTCACGGTATAGGTTTTAAATTCAGCCTTGACTACACACATGTGTCGAGAGGTTATAAAACAAGAGCCAGCTCAGACCAGTCTCCAACTGGATACCCTTTGGTGGAAAACATTACCTCCTTTCCAGTACCTAAAATTTCTTCACAGGCCCTGAGTTCGTCTTTTCCCCATCCAGCTCCCCAACTGGTTTTCCGTCACCTGGTTTCACGAGTACATAGCCGGTTTCGTTAGTTCACCTAAGGGTGCTACAGGGCCCCTTCCATCCAGATCAGGACTCCAGGGTTATTTAGGGCAGGCCTCTGGAACCCTCTGTGAAATCCCAGATTCTTGACACAAAAGGGTAATTACACCCTTCAAATAAAAGTAGAGAAACTGCCTTGGGCTTTCCAGAGGCCTCTGATTTGCGGTACAGAGTTCACATTTTGGCCTCTAATGTCCTAGATCATACCTTCTCTAGGATGGGGCCATTACCTGTAGAGCAGTATTGTTTCTGGTGACTTGAATATAGTACCGAGGACCCGTTATTTTCAAAGTCAGACGTTAACAAAACTAGATGGGATCTCTGTTGTTCATGGCACTTAACTGTATCAGACCTTGTGTTATAGCTACCTGGTGTTCGTCTTAGACCTTAAAATAAAGATCGTGCCGTATTCACTTTTATATCTCCTATAACACCTAGCACTTTACATAATATGCAGTACTGTATGAGTGAAAGTGTGCTTATGCCTTTGTGTATAGAAGGGTTGAAAAGCGACATTGTGTATATGCAGATTTCCCTCATTTAATAAGAGAGCTATAGGAGAGCTAATGAGCTGTACTAGTGTTTCTTTCTATCTTTGCGGTGCCTGGGTGGTTCATTTGGTTAAACGCCAGATTCTTGGTTTTTGCTCAGGTCATGATCTCATGGTTGTGGGATCAAGACCCACATCAGGCTCTGTGCTGAGCATGGAGCCTGCTTAAGACTCTCTCTCTCCTTCTCCCTCAGCTCCCTGCCCTCCCCCCACCCCTGTCCCCACTTGCACATGTGTGTTCTCTCTCTAAAATAAATATGTAAATACATAACTCAGTGTTTTTATCTTTTTTACTACCACTCAACAAAATATTTTCATTCAGTCAGTCATTTTTCCATTCGGCAGACATCAGTTGGGACGTGTTTTGCCTGAGGATCCATGAGGCTTCCAAGTCTAGGTTGCAGGACCAAAAAGGACCGTTTACAGTTCCAGCTCTCATTTCCAGCTCTGCCTGTGCCACGAGGTGCAGTGATGTTGAAATCCTGCATCTTCTTCTTGCCTCCACTATGTAGTTGTTTCCTCTGGGCCTGAGAGCCTTTCTCAAGATTATGGATCTGGGCTCGAAGTCGTCAAGGAGCTGTTCTCCAAGTTGCTGTTTTCCCTGGAAGGGGCATGTAATTACTGGCTCTTGCTGGCTTTCTTTCTTTCTTTTTAATATTTTATTTATTTGAAAGGCAGAGATCACAAGTAGGTAGAGAGGCAGGCAGAGAGAGAGGAAGGGAAGTGGGCTCCATCCCAGGACCCTGAGATCACGACCTGAGCTAAAGGCAGAGGCTTTAACCCACTGAGCCACCCAGGCACCCCATCATGCTGGCTTTCTGACCCCGGATATAGTTTCTCTTTTCTCACCTGCCTGCCTACTTTCTACAACTTAAGTGTGGTGTCGGGAAACCAGCAGTGCAGAAACGTGAGCCTCACTCTGTGGTCACTTTACTCCCTGATGTTCTGTTGCAAACATTTTCAAATATAAGAAGCTTAAAAAATCGCCACCTCGATTCTACTATTCCACATCACTACACATGATTTGTCATATATTTATACACTTACCCGTCCTCCAATCATGTGTCAATCCATCTTATCTTTCGAAACATGTCAAAGTAGCTTGCAGATCCTTCCCCCCTAAGCAGTTCAGCATCTGTATCACTACAAGTTTCACGATATGTTTATGGTTCTTTTTTGTTGTTCAGGTTTACAGAGAGTGAAGGCACAAATCCCGAGTGTATTCATAGCCACTTTTAATGTCGATGTCATTTTCTTTCTTGGCTTTTCTCATTATCAATAACTAATCATGAAGATGAAAAATATTCTGTGATATCTAAAGTTAGCACATTTAGGTGGTGAGTATTCACATAATTTTTTCCTCTTCCTGGCCATGTTTGTTCAAGTCAGGAAGGAGCAGAAAGAGAACAGGAGTATGAAGCTTGCATGTTCAAGGCCTCATTTTGCAGACAGACTACCTCAGCTCCTTCTACCATCTCTGTAGTCACCTTCTTTTTCTTGTCTTAAGTCCCTTGTTGCTGCAACAAGAGGAGAGGCAGTATATGTGGCGGTAGGGGACATGAGTTTTGGTACCATAGAACCTAAATTCAAACTCAAGTTACCTTGACCTTGGGCAAGTTACACTTAATCCCCCAGTGCTTCTGTTCCCTCATCTGTTAAAATGGAGATAATATTGTCATCCAAGGTTGTGATGATTCAGTAAGATAATGGATACAATTTACCTGACACATAGTATGGCCTCAGGGACATTAACTATTATTACTGCCCTTCAAATATCAGAAGGTGAGTGGTTAGAGGTTAAGTGTATATGTGTGTATAGTTAATTTAGAAGGGCTTTAATACTTTTCAGGTTACCAAAATAAACCTTTTGAATGATCAATGAACTTCCGAGGAAATACTAAACTGTGTATTCCCCAACCCCACTGTTTTAATGGAAATGAGCACTGTGTAACCTCAACTGAGAAGTCTCCTTTTACCTCAGAAGGGAAAACCCTTGGATTTTCCTCACAATGTCCCTGTCCTGTGTCCCCAGAGGCATGCCTTAGTAAGGGAAGAGCAATGCCCAAAGGACATCATGTTTCTTCTACATGGTCCCCAGGGCTTTCTTTGAAGCTTGAAATCACAAGGTGGTTTCTTTTTTGCTCAAGCTTAATACCACCACTTCAAGCAGCAGGCTTAGAACTCAGGAGTCTTCTTGGCTTCTCCTCTCTATGGCTTCTACTTTAGGCCAGCCACAATGTTGGCTGGATTTTCCTCTTTCTTTCCCTCCCAAGCCTTACCTTTCACAGTAGCTTATGTGGTACCCTGCTTGTAATACTCAGACAACATTTGTAGATTTCTGTAAGTCTTGTGATTATTTCTTAGAAACCAATGTGGGGAAAGTTCAGCCTTTTCTAGGAACTAAAAGACAGTTACTTCTTGCTTCCACTTTGCCTTTAGAAATGATAAGGGGACAAGTGTGAAGCTGTGGAAGCTCTTCCAAAAGGTGAACAAGGTCCAAGGAAGACTGGCCACAAAGTATCATCAAGAGGGACCCAAAGAGGGACAATCTGAGTCAGAAAAGGACAGATATTAGGCATAATGGATTGTGGGGTATCGGAAAGGGAGGAAAGTGGCAAATCTGACATGTCACTGATGCTATATTAGCCATTTCCCAGCAGTCTGTGCGTGGGACCTGTGTGCCCTGTGCGTGCCAGACACTAGCTAGGTCAGCACGTTGAAGAAGCCCGGAGACTGTGTGCTGCAATTTCCACTGAGTTGAGTTCAGACGGTCACACATGGGATGGAGTGTGGGACAGCATGGGCAGTGCTGGTTCTGAAACTGGAGTTGGAGCAATTCGGGACCCTCAGCCCCTTCAGCTTAGTCTTATCAGATCAGGCCGTCACGGAGCAGATAGACAGGTAAGTCTCAGGGACCTCTGAACCCAATTAAAGTTATACCACAAAGAAATCAAACTCATGTGGTTTGCATTTCAGAAAGCTACATTTGGTGGGCTGTTCCTGTTTTAATTCGGTAACCTAATGCAGACCATGTGAACATTTGAAACGCTTTTAACAGTTAAACCAGCTCAAATAACACAAAACCAGAGCAGCAATAAAGAATGAATTAAAGCTGATTGCAACTGTGGCCAACATAATTTTTTTCTTGCAAAGAACCTGGGCGGCGGTGGGGCGGCGGGGGTAGGGGGGAATAGAATGCAGGACCAGTGGGGGAAGAGTCCAGTACCCCCACTTTCAACTTTGAGTGAAGCTGTGGGCACTTTGACTTCTTTTATTTCTTAAGCAAATGTTTGAAACAGATTAACTTAGAAGGTGTACTTAAATCTTGAAGGGATTTTGGATGAAGGAGCAAAGAGGGGTTGACATCCTTTAGAATTGACAGCTTGGTAGTTAGTAGCCCTGTCTAAGACAGTTAGCTCGGCGGGCAAGGGCACTGTGCTAAGCCTTCCAGAGGTCAAGAGTTCAACCCTGCACGGGTCACTTAGCCTCCTACTGGAGGAGACAGAACAGCAAACCTGTTTGAGTGCCACAGCCTCTACCTCCCACATGTCTCCAAAGGGTGACCCGGGAATGAGAAACTGAGACAACAGTACTGTGCCCTTCCAGGTACACTCATGCCACTTACCTGACCAAGCTGCCGAAGCCCTCTGTGTCTCAGTTTTCTCTTCCTTAAAAGGGGGATACAGTTATGGTCCCTACTTTAGAGTTGAGGAGACTGACGCACAGGAGAATTAAATTCTTTCCTCAAGGTCACATAGATAATAAAATGGCAGGGCTGGTCTTCTGGCCCGGATAGTCCAGTACGAAGAACCTCAACACAACCGCAGTATACCACTCTAGCAAGTCACACATTTCAGGGACAAATCCAGTCACTGCTGATGAGAGCAAATGGTATGAGCCTCAGTCGATCTCTTAGCCTCTCGCCAAGAGAGCCTTGACCTCGGTGGTCACACAACCAGACTTACCACCATGGGCAGCATAGATGTACAGCTGTTGTTCCCTTCTTGTTGGTTGAGTTGCAATTTGTACACATGTAGAAGATACCTCCAGAAGAGTGATCGTGTGCTCCATCAGTGGATGAAGACATTTCTGTGAATAAAATCTAGCAGCGATGGTGACCGTGCACGGGATTTACTTCCATGTAATAATTCCAGTTACTTGATGGGAGAGCCCTGGAGTCTGACAGATGTTGCTTGGTCCCAACCCTGTGAGATGTGCCTCAGGTGACAACTGACCACCTGTCACATTTCCCAGAATGTGCTGACTTTGTCAGACATCCAAAGAAATGAGGGAGGAAGGACCCATTAATTTCGGGTCCATTAGTGACTGAAAGTGTGCCAAGTGGGAAGGAGTAAAGCTACAGGAAGAAACTCCATTGGCAGACACCTGAGAGGTTATCACCAGCCGCAGGGTGCCGGGTAGCCGCCGGTGAGTGAAGGGACTCTACTGAGCCCCTGAATGCAGGTTCCCTCCCGAGCGGTGGGAAGCCCGTTTGTCAGTCTCTTCTGCAGGCAGGGCTGAGTTCATCCATCCGTCTCTCACAGACATTCCTCTCCTGAGGATGAGAAGGCTGCCCACTTTGCCCCTATACAATGGAAACTGGTATCAGTGTTGCCTGCTTGAAACCTTAAACAATACCTAAAATTAGGAAGAATAAATAAAAAGGTAAAGCTTATCAGTGGTTTCTTTCTCTTAACCATATGAATAAGGTCAGATGGCTAATTAAAGTATCTTAGGCCAAGTAATTATTTTCACAGCCCTGTTCTGTTATTAGTGGGGAGAAGTGGGTTCAGACACTCAGAGAATGTGATGCCTGTTTGACTTGGAGGTAAGGGAAAATCTAGTTACCTCCCTCTGCAACTCTGGTTACAAGGATTACAGCCCACTTCATTCTCTTTAAGGTCTGGATAAACATAGACTGCCTGGTCTCCAAAACATTCCTCAGGTTATTGGTCTAGTTACAATGAACTTTCTAGAAAAGTTTCAAGTTCTCCTGATTTCCCCAGGCCAACTCTGCCCTCTTTCTGCAGCATACCCATGTGGCTTTTAACATGTCACTTACCCAGCTAGATGGGGCATGTCGTGTACCTGGAGCTCCGCAGACAATGAGTAAATACTTATTGAAGAGTACACCTGGTGAACAGAGCAAGGCAGACTAGAATCCCGATTGACATTATAGATAAAAATCCATTTTCTGCCTCATAAATATTTTTTCATCTCAGACTCTATTTCAGCGTCCACTGCCAGTCAACCCAACCTGTGACAGGATCCTTCATACACATGAGGCCCAGCTAACCAAATCCTTGACATACAAAAGTTTTAAATTACATCTTCCTCCTTATTCTGTTTTCCCAATGCTAGAATTTAAAATTCTAGAATTTAAAATTTCTGTTCAGCAGTGTCTATGAGCCACTCTAGTTAAATAAGGACACAACATTCTCTGAACTTTATACGGTTCAGGAACATGAGTTGCCAAAGATCTCTTTACACCCTATTTCAGTCCTTGAACAGCCTTTTTTTTTTTAAAAAAAACTTTTGGTTTTTTTAATATTTATCATTCAATATTTCTTGAGCACCCTACCCTCCAACCCCACATCCAATGTCTATGCTTTCTATGAAAAAATATATTTTATATCTTACAATATCTATTTTACATAGTTTTATAGATGTAAATAAATTTAAAAAACATGTTATATTATTTATATATTTATTTGACATTATGTGCCAGGCATGGTGCCGGGCTGTGTGAAAAATAATGGAGAGAAAAATAAATTGACATGATCACAGAATGCACAGTCCCATGAGGGAGTGATGGGCATTAATTCAATATTTATACAAATGCCTTAAAATTGTAACCCTCTAAAGCCTGTTGTTATGGAACCATCTAGTAGAGGAGCTTGACTTTGTTAGGAAGATCAGGGAAATTTTTCTGAAAATTTTTGAAAGTTGGAGGTATCACCATCCCATAGTAATCAGCTCACTCAAACTTTAAGGTGGTGTTGGAGACTTTCTATCTAAATGGATGAATGGACACTCAGTGGTATAATTTAAAATAAAGTATTAAATAGTTCAACAGTTCTTTCTTTTTCTACCTCAAGTTGCATGGTATACCTCCTTTCCTTGGTGGGTTCTGCCTATATCTCGCACTTTACATAGCAAGCACCCAGCTGTGCAAAAATGATAAATCACTTTTAACTTTAGCCAAAGTCTGAATGAAAAGAGGCCTCCTCTTTCTACTTCTCAAGCCTTCCCACCAACGTGGTCTTAATTTCAAAGCTGGTGATGAAGATTGAACATGGAAAAAAGTCTGGCTTATGGCTTTTCTTTTGGCAGCAGCAACCTTGGGAATAATTTAGAGATCACATTTCAGACCTATTTTGCACACCATCAAAGCAAAGGGGATAGGAACTGATGCTTTTGAAATTGGAGGGGCCAGGCTAGTTTTCATGTTATTCCCGTTGAAGTTCTCTGGCGTCACAAGTTCAGCAGACGGATATCGTACGCCTACCTCTGGTATGGTGTTCTGGGTTCCTTGGGAAATATGATCCTTGGCCTCACTTTCATCATGCCTACCACAGCGTTTAGGCCAAGACCTCCTAAATCACAATGTCATGCAGCCCGCTCTAGCCGGTGGACCTAAGCATTGGCATTTCAATGACCCCTCCTAAAGGGCCACCTTTCTAACTGGAAGATTCCTCTCAGAGATGATATGGTACAATTTTTATGAGACTTTGTGGTGTGCAACAGCTCCATGGAATATGATGAGTGAATAGTCCCCCAAATCAAATGATGAGTGTGCACTTCCCCAAAATTGCTTTTACTAAATATTCAGGCAGCCATGGCAGTGGGAGCAGAATAAAGGTGATCACTTCAAAGTCAGAGATGCCCTAAATAAAACAAACGGAAATTTTACTCTTTCCGAAGGGCAAAGAGAGGAGCCAACCACCCTGAATATTTCAGCACTGAATTTCTTGTGTTGCATATATTATAAGAAAAATATGATCTACCCTGCAACTTATTTCCATAACAGCACTCTGGGATCCAAAAGAAGTGAGTCACAGATGCTTAGAAGCATCTCAATTGCTCACTTTGAACAGTATATATTAAATTATTGAAAGGAGGATGCACTAGAATTGTTTCTTACTATCACCCTGTCCAGCTAAAGTAAAGTTTTTTTTGCCACATGTGTAGTCTTTTGAATAGGTTAAGAGCATGAACTTACAACAGTGTGGACCTGGGTCTAAGCCCTGGCCTGGCCAAATAACTACTGTGTGACCTTGAACATGCTCAACTTTTCCATGCCTTAGTTACATCATCCTTAATGTGGGGATAATAGCAATCAGCTCACATAGCTGTCACCAGAAATAAATGAGATAATGCATATGTAAAGTCTTACCATTATGTCCATTATAAGCACTCAGTGGCATTCACTATTATTATTATTTTTATTTTTACTGTTATTAGCACATGATGGTGATTTTCAATAGTGAAAAGGATCCCAGTTTGCCTAATGACTTGTAAGTCTTGGTGCCAAGATAGCACTCTACTGTGCTGATCCCTGCATACTCACTGGTGAAATTTGCACTGGGACCAGGCCCATGATTTAGAATGAAACCTGAAATGCATGATGTTCTAGCTTGAATTCAAGAACGTGGTTAATGGATAGTTGAACCTTTCTGAGTCAAACTCGGAAATTACCGGATCCATTATCTCCTTGGCAGGGTAAGCAGTGCAGCTCTTTTCCTTTCCCAGTTACAAAAATGGATGTTGAAGGGACAATCCTGGAACCCAAGGGATGGATGAATATGAGTTGCATGAGGCCTTCCACTTGACCCTCTGTGACTGCATTCTGATGAAGTGTAGACATTGGGCCACCAGGAACAGGCATTCTCTCAGGAGCAATACAAGAGAGGAGCACACCTCTTTGCAAATGGAAAGCTGATCTCTTGGTCCTGCTTATTCTATCACAATAGTGTTCAGATGTCCACTGGGAACTCTGAATGATATGTCATTTCCAGTGCATTCTCTACCAATAAAATGTGATAACAATGCCCTTGGGAGTGTTTAGAAAGACTTGATGCCAGATCCAGAAAGAGAGTATCTGGAGGGTCTAATCTATATGCAAGTCATATTCTATGCAAATAATTTTTGGAAGAATCTAACTTAGATTTGGATGTTTCTTTTCATTTGGTGTCTGACCAGATTGGGGGGTTTGGTGGGGGAGTGAATGGCCTGTCCTTAGTCCCATCTGAGGACCACATCAACACCTACCTCAACTCTGGAGCCTCCTCCGTCCCCTGACTTTGGGACCCTGATGAACCACAGCTCAGCTAAGCTTAGAAAGGATTAGAGCTCTGCTTAGAAAGTATTCCCAGCCTGTGTGGGAGTTAGGGTGGACTCTCTGGCATGGGAGAGCAAAACAGCAAGGAGAGAAACAACATATCTCATGGGACGGACTGCCTTCCACTGGAAGGAAAGCAGACAATACTTGTTCACTACACTTGAATTCTAAGAAGGTGGGGAAATGAACCTAGGATTATACTTCTTTGGCAAACTGATGTTGACTTCCCTGTGAAGGAAAAGGCAGAACAGAGAGCTGGAAGTAAGTTTCATTTATTTATGAACTTGCACTTTATGAGTCATGTCATTTAAGAGAAGATGTGTGAAAAGGATGTGTAATCATTCTGAGGTTTAGCAGAACCTTTTGTGTGTGGCAAAATGTTTTTAAAGCCATCATGGGGCACTTGGCTGTTATCATAACTTCCCATGATGCATTTGGCCACTCCTTATCCCAGGTTAATTAGCACTGGTGAGTCGATTAAGCTAATGTAGTTCATTCACCCCAACACAGAACTAGTGGTTCAGCCTCTTGTGAGCCAAACTCCTCCATATCACTGTCTATCATGAACTTATCTGAAAACTGTTACCTCTGTTGAGCTAACCTTGCCTAGTTTGCATTCCGTGCAGTGACCTGAGAGTGTTAAGAAGAGCAGTATATGTACAACTGGTGAGTTTTCTCTACAGAATTTAAAGGAGGTCTTGGGGCACCTGGGCAGCTCAGTTTGTTGAGTGTCCGATTCTTGATTTTGACTCATGTCATGATCTCAGGATTGTGAGTCGAGCCCTGTATTGGGCTCTGTGCTGGGCATGGAGCCTACTTAAGATTCTCTCTCTCTCTCTGCCCCCCCCCC